>CABFOQ010037339.1:27951-51314 GCA_900660455.1 Gephyroberyx darwinii | reverse complement strand
TACTTCCGGTTGGCACGTAAAGCTGATCCAGGAACAGCAGAGAAGTCACTGAACAAGGAAGTCACGTCCTAACTGAAGACCCGCCTTGATGACAGGACTGACAGATTGCATTTTCATTTTCATTATGTCCCCAAAGGTGCGTGATGATATGAACATGTAAATGCAATAGACTGGGGGCGCTGTTTCGCTTATTGCATTTGGATATTGTCCATTGTAGAGCAGGTTAAGTCTTTGAAAATGAAATGTCTAACAGGTTTTCCATTTTCATTTTAATATGGTCATATAACGCCCATACGAGTATGTGAAAATGCAAATGCAAATTGGATTATTGCATTTTCATTTTAATTTTGACTCAAATAACATACATATGTGGAAAATGATAATGCTATTGTGGAATTGCATTTTCATTTTCAAGTTTACATTATCATTTTAATTAAGTCCCCCATGGGCTTCCATAGTCCTGTAATGATCAGAAAATGTTCTCTTCAATAAAGTTATCTATATTATCTATATAGTTAATCAATTGAACTGAAAAAGTTTACATGCTATGGGGAACTAAGCACCTTCCTCTTCCTTTACTCTCATATGGGGTGTTTGTCTTTTGATGAGGACTTCTTGCTGTAATGCAGCCATCCGCAACACTTCTCTATTTCATTTTAATATTTTAAGTCACGCCATGCCAGCTTTTAGGTCTTTGGCTAGATTGGTGTGCTCATTGGCCTTTGCCAAAATGTCATCCTGGATGAGGTGGAGCACTGGGAGAATAGATGACACGGTGACATAGTTTCACTCAAGAGAATGTCACAAAAGGCATTGACTGTCTTGAGAGCTTTGTTGACTGACTCTAGGATGTCAGTTTCTTGCCAGGTGAGGGAGGGATGACCTATTGTGGTGCACTCTTCCATTTGCACTCGATAATGTTTTGCTTTGAGCCCCAGTGACAGCCCTGTCTGCCAACAATGTAAAGTGTATCCTAATAAAAGTATCCAAATATAATGTTATCCAAATATAGCATATGTTTGTTTATTGACCTATATGTGTGTGGCCTACTGTCTTACCCTTATCACAGAATGCTACACAAGACCAAGCTCTTGCTGTCTGCACTTCTTCTGATCCCTTTTTTTCTGCCAACTATGTGAAAAGGCACCAACTATAGTGTGGCACATGCCCAGGGCTCACTCTGTTAATTGTTTTTCTTGCTGGATGGAATTGGTCATGACCAGGGTATGGTAAAAAAACAGTTTATCCATGGCCAATCCAACAATTGAATCACTGCAACAGTATTGGCTGTTTCATCGGACATTACAGGCGACATTTACTCTCATCCAGCTGCCAGTCTTGCAGGGCCTCTTCAAGCGCACTGGCCAAGTTCTTCTTCTTGTGATCTTCAGGGCAAAAGATGGTTTGTAGGCACCTCGACGCTAGTTGTCATTCTGAGGTGATGACGTGTGGTCAGGGAGATAGAAGGAGTCATATCTGTACTTGACCACATGGTTCATAAAACTTGAACCTCACTTCTCAAATGGTCAACTGCTTATACAGCTTGGGGAGAGCCACTGTATGGAATGAGACGATTTCTTTAACAATTAATGTAGCCCCGGTGGTATTTGATGGCCTTTGCAAATGCCTCTGATGTTGACTATTTCAGTGCAGGACACATCTGTGCTGTAATTGATGAAAGTGTTTTTTTCACTAGTGTGCATATAAATTGAATGTATTACTACTTATTGCTAGCTCCGTCTTCATGTGTTTGCAAATTGCTTCATCCAAATTTTTAGCCTCCCCATTAGTGTCAGGTATGAATCCAAAATGTTGCCATATTGGTTCAGTTTTGGGGGGTTTTTTAGACCTCAATTGTTGTGCCATGTCTCATCACCTCAAACACAAAGACAAATACTTCCAAAATACACACGTGACTGCACCCCGTCCGAACCATGACTAATTGAAATTTGATCACCACCCCTCTGCCTTGTACCCTGAAAGCGCTGTAAGTAGCCCTGGAGCAGTGAATCTTGCTCTTGTATTCAGAGTCAACTATGAGCTTCACATATGAAATACTCTTGGCCTATTTATGAGCTTGCATACTTTGAATTCAAGTTTATTGGTAGAATTAGGCATAGGCTGATATAGGACTAGGCTAATTTGTAATTGCCTGCAAATCTCATGATGACAAGTGACTGTGTGGAAAATAAAACCGGTTTAAAGTTGAACACCGATTGATGTTGGTAAAACCGGAAACCGGCCCAATCCTAGTGAACATTTACATCTCTCTTTGAAAGTCAAAAACCAGAGAACTGGTTATTTCTTCAAGATCCAAAATCTTGAGCTGCTGCATAGAGATGGGACTAGGCTGCTTCAGAGGGCATGAATTGGCATCTGCCACAAACCATTCTCTGGTAAAGGTGACAATTAGAGAATCCTGTGGGGCTGGGTACAAGGGTCCATTTTCAGCATGGATCACCTTTTGTATCCATTTGTCTTTTAACAAAATATTTTATTAAATGGAAATTGAGTATGATTTCCGGATTCATGGTTTGGTACTCTGTGTTATGAGACATTTACATGTATTCCTAATAATAGAGATTATTTTAGATCATTTACTCTGCTCCATTGCTCCACCAAAACGTTTTTTCCCCCCAACTACCTCAAATCAATCCCTTTTGTTTTCTCTTAACTGTGGTATCTTGTGGTACCTGATCACCCCCCCTTCCATCTTTGCGCTGAGGAGCAGTCTGCCATAAAACTATTTAAAGCATGGCACACACTCACATCCAAGAAGTGGGTCATAAAGATGGAATGAAGAGGAGGAATTAGGCCCATATTCAAATATAATATGAACATTTAGATCCTTTATCAATGTGGTTAGTGTGATGGATGTGTAATGATACAAGCTAAAATGAGCTACACAAGCTAAGTCCAAATTGCATGTCATTGATATTGTTCAAAGTATGGGTTCATATTTTGAATAAAATCATCTCTGGTATTTAGTATGGGCGTGTCACTTATTTTTTTCTGTTTTGTTGTTCATAGACAGTCCTTTCAGTCGGAAAATGGAGAGTGCAATGCAGTCTAGCCTGGTTGACACAAACAGCTCGCAGAATTCAAGTGGTGAGCACTGAGGCACTTCTTTTTATTTTATGTGGGGTTGTCTGTGTGTCTGTAAATATATCATTTCTGCACACATAGTGAAAATTATTTTCAGCTCTGCTACTCTGCGAGTATATCACTTGTGAATGTCAATAAACATGGAGACGGCATTTCTGTACACAATGTTTTGTTACTGATGCCTGAGCTGAAAATGCGGGCAGATGGGGAGTACAGTATGGCATGTTTGGAGGTTTGTGAGACCTACCTTGCATCATTTGTTTCTGCATAAAACCCTAGTCCAAGAACCCCAGATAGTATGTATATAAAGACTTAAAATAAGGGATTGGATCTCCTTTTTTGAATGGTCTGTTCTCTAACTTGTTTGCACCTACCTAACACTTTCTTATATACCATCAGTCTGACCAGGATATTCTTGAGGAAATTGGTGGCCTGGTGCTGCAAATATTCACCAGTCAATATGTATTTGTGTTTCTATATAAAATACATTACAAATGGAGGGTATACAATGTTACCCATCACCATGCACTGTGCTCAAAATCCCTTTGAGGGCTTGCAATTTTCCATGGCAAATAATGGAAATCCACACCAAGTTTTTGTTACTGCAAAGCATTTGTGGTTGCATAAATCAAAAAGATCCACATAAAACTATAAAGGTGCTGATTGGATAAACGAGAAAACAGATGAGAGTGTGTGCTTGTTCCTCCAAACAGTGTTGGGAGTCTTACACTGCTCCCATCTTTTTGCCCACAGGAACTCCAAGCCCTCTGGTGGCCAGTTCCTTCTCTACATCACAGAGTAAGCCCAACCCCACCCACCAGCTCAAAACAATAATTAGTGTACCGCCCCTTTTTTCATGTCACTTTTTTTCTGTTCTGCCATTTGTGTTAGTCTCATTTTCTTTGTTTGGTGCAATAATTTTCTCTACAATGTATCATGAATGTATTTGCAGCTTAATTATGGCAGGGACAGTTGTGAAACAGGTTGGGTAACATTAGGCTCATTGTATGTATACATAGTTCTTTAGATATTGTTATCTCTGTTATGACTGACTAAATGAACTGACTCATACTAAGCAGTTTTGTTGCAGTTTTTATTGTCTCAAGTGAGCACGATTGATAGAAAAGCTGCTGCTTCCAAACATTGAAACCCTTTTATTCAATAGTGTGTTTCTTTTTTATAGACTTTTTCTTTTAGACTGCGCGGGACAAAAAATTGTCAAAAGAACTTGCTTAAGAAACGTGTGCCCCAAATGTCTCATATCATTATTCTACTACAAACCTCTTCAGGCTTAAGTACAAAAAGTTTTATAGTCATCAAAGGTAGGATTTTATTGAATAGGCTAAAAATCCCTGTATAAGAAACCAAATGAAATGTGCCTGTCATTTTTTTTCTTAGTCACATATTAAAATTAAATTGATAAATTAATCAAATTAAACATTATATTACAGCTGCTGCATAGACAGATCCACAGATGCCTGTGCATTTTTGTAGATTGCCTCTGACAAAGAGTCAAACCCTCTTCTGGGCCTTGTGATTTTCTAGAACCCTACACTTGTGGCGCCTGTGGCATCCAGTTCCAGTTCTACAACAACCTGCTGGAGCACATGCAGTCCCACGCTGGTGAGTCCACTGCACATACAGTGCCGTGCAAAAGTATTCAAACCCCTTGAGTTTTTGCTGTGCACTAGATCTTAATGGGACTTAATGGGATCTTAGGGTCTAGGGTGGATTCTCCATCAGAATACTTAAACACAGTATCAGATATATGGTTCATTTATGTATTACAGTATAAATCATCCATTTCCAATCATTATGGTGAAAATACAGAAGGTGCCGTTTCAGTTGGTTTTTCCAGTCCATTTTTACTACAGAAATCAATGGAGAAATTGGACAGGAAACACTGAGTCACTATTTGACCTTCTGTATTTTCACAAACAGCAATGGGAGGGTGATGATTTATCTTTTCTCTGATTCTTCAGGACCTGGACTGTAATGTCATCCATAAGTTATCCATATATCCCATACTGAGGTTCAGTATTCTGATGGAGAGTCCACCCTACACCCTAAGATCCCATGAAGTCCCATTAAGATCTAGTAAAGGACTTCGTCTCAGCTTTGTTAGCAAGAAAAACAAGTTTAAAAAGGTTTGAAAGGAAACCAACGTTCAGAATTGCTAAATGCAATATAAATATGACATCTGAGTTATGGTCATCCGAAACTTAGCCCGAACAAAGCAAAGGAGTTGAAAAGTTGAACTTGCAAACTTGATTTCTTTGTTAAATTTCAACAATTTTGTTTTCACTTAGATAGAATAGAGTGCTTTACATAGAACTCTGACGAAAAATCCCAAATAAATGTGTTTTGATATTGGAAATTGAAACTTAATAGCACAGCAAAACGTCAAGGGGTTTGAATACTTTTGCAAGGCACTGCTAGATAGGGTGTACAGACCCACGGTGGCTCCAATGTATACATAATCTTATTTTTTGTTGAGGTGTAGGTGTTTTATACCATTGCCGTAGACCACGTCAGGAAATGATTTTTGATTTATAAGAGTGAAGCGCTGAATTATGTATGTTTAGGTTGGTATAAATCACAATAAATACTGCAAAAGTATACTCTCTACAACATTGTTTACATTAGTTTGTAAGGAAATTTGTTGTATTGCACCACTTACCTATTACTGACTATCAATTTTAGGAAAAAATAAAGGAGCCATGTTGGCTATGCTTTTTTGTGATTTTGTTCGCTGTTTGGCGTTGTCCTTAGTCACTGGCTTTTAGAATTATCACAGTGAGACTACCTATGTTTGCCATACTCTGCAAGAGTGGGGCTGATCTCGTGAGAAGTTAAGCGTCTTCTGGCTGACTGACTGACTGACTGACTGACTGACTGAGGACTCTGCTGAGTGATGATAGAAGGAAAGAAGGGTGATGGCTGTCAATCTGTTACTGGTTGGGAATGCAAAATGTTAAATGCTGAGACTGAGGTAATAATTTGCTTAAAGTTATTTCCTTAGCAAGTTTGCCAACATGGGTTTTATGGCACACATTGTTTAAAATATTTTAGAGGAGACATAGATAAGAGGGAGGCTTAGCAGTGTATTTTCATCTTGTCTTTGGCTAACAGGTTTTTTTTTTCCTTTTTTTCAATCTTATGTTTTTATGTCTACTTTCATTACATTTCCCCCCACTCAAAACATTTGAGATACATTCATCAAAACCTTACCATATTGTCAACTGTACCTCATGTTTCATCTTTGTATCTCCACAGCTGACAATGAGAACCACACACCACACCAAGGGGACTCTCCAAAAACATCCCCAGCCTCTGGTCCTCAGGAGCAGCTGTGGAGGGGTACCCAGGCCCAGGCCCAGGCCCACCCCACAGTTCAACTACAAGTCCAACCTCACAGTCACCCGCAGAGAAACCACACCCTCAGCCGTAAGTACTATTGTGAACTTCAGTGATCTCAGACTGTTTGAGTGTCATAGGACTTCCCACTACTAAACAAAAACAAAAACAGTGCCCTGTCTTCGGCTCACCAGTGTTAATGTAATAATTTTGCATTGGGAGAACTGATCGATATTGCAAAATATTGGTTGACTGATGATTGTACAGTGGATGATATTATGTCCAGTCTGTGTTGGGGAAAAAACATTACCAAATCAACTGCTTCAAAAGAAGAGGAGTTAAATTACATTACATAAATAATAATAATAATAAAATTACATAAATTGCATTTTATTATTATTATTATTACTAATAATAATAATAATAATAATAACAACTTTAATTTAAGAGTGCCATTCATGGTACCCAAGGCACTTAACAATAGAAAAGAGAAGCATATTTCTTACAGGTAGTTAAACAACACTCTATCTTCCTGTGAAAAATTATAAGAAGTATTATACTTATTCTGAAAACTGGCTAGCTTATTTTTTTTAATAGCAAATGAAATTGTTTATTCCATAATGATTGCTCTTATCTTCCATAAGCATTTTCAACAGTCCTGTAGACTCATGCAATGTGCTAGGTTATTTGGATATTGATAATAATTCAGGAGAAACACATTCAAGATACTACAATCCTTTTAAGAATATGAACAAATGCCCACTTTACCTTAGTGCTCTTCATGGTGTACAGGTAAATGGTTTGACCTTGAGGCAAAATTACAACTGAACTAAATTTCATGTTAGTAAAAGTGATTTTCTTATGGCCTTATCACTATTTAGCACACTTTCCTCCATACATGTTTCAATATATTAAAAATGAAGAGGTATCTTTTTTTCATGTTTTTTTTCATATTTAATATATTGCAATTGAAATGTAATGATACGTTTTAATAAATGGTGCATGGATGTGTAATAAGTGTTCTTGGATAACTGCTATCAATCTTCATTGTAAAAGTAAAGTATTTTTAATGTACAGTTGTGTGTATTAGAGAAGATTTCATGAGCGTGTAACAAGTTGGCATCATTTGTAATTGTTTTGAATAGCATAGTGTTAAATGACTATTTCATTTAGAATTCTATTCTATTTTCTTAATATTTTAATTGGAGTTTGTATTTTTGGTTTTATGGCTTTCGTGAAGATGTAATGTATTATTTTGATATATCAAACATTTCTGTAGGTGAAGAGTTATATATTTTGTGGCATAGGGGACACCCCAACACACACCCTGCAAGGCAGGGGGCCCCCCAGACATTAGGGATGCCTAGGCCGTGTTTACTGTTGGCTGCAGCCCACTAGAGGACCTCAAGAGCATGATGCCTTGTTTTTTTGCATTGCATCTATAGTGCCTTGCAAAAGGATTCAAACCCCTTGACATTTTGCTGTTTCAAATTTCAATTTTAAAACACATTCTGGATTTTTCGTCAGAGTTCTATGCAAAGCACTATATTCTATCAAAGTGAAATTTATGTGGTAAGATAAAATTAAGTTTGCAAAAGTTTTCAACCTCTTTGCTTCGTTCGGGGTTATGGGATAATGGGATCTTAGGGTGTAGGGTGGACTCTCCATCAGAATACTGAACCACAGTATGGAATATATGGTTAACTTATGGATGACATTACAGTCCAGGTCTTGAAGTTTCAGAAAAAGATAAATCATCACCCTCCCATTACTGTTTGTGAAAGTATTTTCAACCATAATGATTGGAAATGGATGATTTATATTTTCTCTTAAACTTCAAGACCTGGACTATAACACTCTATTGAATAGAAATCTGATGAAAAATCCCAAATAAATGTGTTATGAAATTGAAACTTGAAACTTAATAGCACAGCAAAACGTCAAGGGGTTTGTATTCTTTTGCAAGGCACTGTATATTGACTTTGGCCTTTTGTCTTTGTTAATTATCTGTAGATTCTATCCTTCTATCCTTGCAATAGAATAATAGCAACTAATGGTATTATTTATAAGCTATTGACAGTTTTTTTTAAAAGCTGTTTTGGTTAAAAAGTTGGAAGGATGTCAAAGCAAGGACAGGAACACACATTATCAGTGGCACTGATACTATTTAATCATTCAGTCAATTTCCTCTGAAAGGTCTGCAGGTTTGCAGACACTCTACATGTCCATATGGACAGCTCCAAAAGTTCACATCAGAGCCCTTAAGCACTTTCTGATTATGCAGTGAGACAGCACTAAGCCCTCGTTGGACTAAGAATGAGCAGGGCTCAAAGTCTGTGAGGCCGTGAGATGGTACATGGAGATTCCACCCTGCTCTATCCATGATTTCTTGCAAACATCAAGTACATGAAAAAAAAGATACCTCTTCATTTTTATCATCAAATCATGCAAATAAAACAGCAAACCATTATTATTCTTGTAATCAAATGATAATAGTACTGCTGCCAAGCATAAAAATCTTATATTGATGAAACTCTGTATATTGTGTTTTTGGACTACAATACATGAATGGTCAATAGAGTCCCAAGTGGAACCACAATATAGAGTGTGGCTTATCACTAATTTAGCATCTTTACCAGTTTGCATGATCATCATAAAACTAGGAAGAGAATTTAGGTGTAATAAAGGCATTAAAAATCAGTACGCAAGTTTCGATTGGTGCACATAGGTAAGGCCTATAACATAATACTTTCCACATTTCATGCATGAGTTGCAAGGACTTTGGCATTTGCAAATACAGAAGATGTTGCAGTCCTCTGACTGCTGAGCTGTCCTATTGGTCAGTCTCACATGCATTTACAAAACTTAACTAAAGACAAACACCTTTGACTAACATTGGATGTTAACAAACAGTGGGCCCTTGCTACAGGTATTCGTTAAACAGAACAATAAATTCTATCTCTAAGAAATATGTTCCAAAACATAAATTGATGCCAATTTTCAGGATGTCAATCGCTGTAGTCATATGTTTAAGATTATGGATGTTAGACTACTTTATTAATGGTTGAAAGAATGAGAGAATGCAGAAGGAAAACATGCCAAAAAGCTTGTGGCTAAGTATGTTTTCCTTGGTAAATGATACAATTGTGGTCCACTTTTCATAGAACTCACAGCATATATGTGTGCTAAATAGTGCTGATGATTTAGCAAAGTAAAACATTGCTGTAACACCATGTCTTCCCCAGATGGCGAAAGACAACTGAAACTTTGCACATTGCAAGACAAAACAGCACTGGCTATAATTTTAATCTATAAGTATCTTCAAGCTTGCAGTAGTGAGAAAGATTGTGTGTATTGTTTTACACAAATAAAATAATTATTTGCTGTAGACAACACACTAGAAGAAAATGTGCTCTGCAACACCCCTATCTGATCGATATCATTAAAATGAACATGCTTTTTGTGATTATGAATCCAAGTTTGTTTCATGCTCCATTTTACAGATAGCAGTTTGGTTCAGCTTGATGGGCACAAGTTACAATTATCAAATTACAATTATCAAATTATGTAACTAGTGTTTTGTTGTCTTTTGCTCTCTATCCATCCATCTGCCATATATGCTGGCAGAGAATAATGGGCTACCTGAGAAGGAGCGGCAGCAGGTGGCTGAGCGCCTCCTGCGGGTAATGTGCTCAGATCTGAGCATGCTCAATGTGCTCAACAGCAAGGACTTCCTCAAGCTGGCACAGACCCTGGTGGATACGGGGGCTCGTCATGGTGCCTATTCCACCCGTGATGCCCTTGGCAACATGAGTGCCTTGGCACTGCGCCAGCTGCCCCGCATGTACAACCAGGTCAAAGTCAAGGTCACATGCGCCCTAGGCTCCAATGCTTCACTTGGCATCGCTGTCACCTGCCACTCCCAGACGTCGGGGCCAGATGCCTGTTATGTGCTAACTGCCTACCAGGTGGAGGGGTCGAGACTGAAGCGCTATGTGCTAGGTGTCAGGGAGGCTGAGCTAAGGGAAGGGCCTGAGCAGGTGCACCACTGGGTGCAGAATGTGCTGTCGGAGTTTGTGATGTCAGACATCCGCACAGTTTATGTGTCAGAGCCCAGGGTGTGGGCAGCGGGACTTGGGGGATCACCACTGGGAGGTGGTGGGCGGGGAAGGGTATGCTTGCGGTGCGCAGGGTGTTCACTTGGTGCTGTAGTCCAGGCTGTCCTCGGGAAGCGCAGCCTACAAGCGCGGGGCCTCCATGAGTTGGCTGAGCTACTGTCAACATGCCGAGATATTGCCTCCTCCACTAGCCTGGTCCTTCGTGAGGAACCCTCTACCAACACATCCACAAACTCAACTGAGGAGGGTGCACAGGGCAGTCCTGGCCAATGCCCCACACCCCCTTGCTGGGATCGCATGGCTGAAGCCCTCCTGCAGGTACATGCTCACTTTGAACAGATTTGTGAGGCTTATGGACGCAGTAAGGCCACGGCTCCACTCCTCCAAGGTCTTAACAAGCACCTTCTAGGGACACTGGCCTGCCTGCTGGCACCTCTACGCCTGGCAGCTCTGGAGCTAAGCAGCCAGAGGAGACCCACCCTACAGCAGGTGCTGCCGGTCTACCTGCGACTGGAGAAGCTCTTCACATCCAAAGCAGGGGAGGCCGGAACTGGCACTGCTAGCAAACTCTGCCACTACTTCTTGGAAGCACTCAAGGAAAACTTCAAGGTATGAAAGTGGAATTTAGTCATGTGTAAACATTAACTCACATAATTGGATTTAACCTGAGTACATGAGTGAAAATATTGTATTTATCTGATTTCTTAAATCACTATTATGTCATGAGAGACAAAAATCACTTAATTGTATTCCATTAATTCTGTAAGGAGACATTTATGAATAATGAATAACTGTATGGTAGGAAGCACTGTCAATCATGGAAAATATTTCTCTGTCTCTAGGTGGAGCGAGCCCACCAAGTGGCCATGGTCCTGGACCCACAGCTGAAGCTACGTTCGGTGCCAGCCTATCAGCATGATGACATCGTCTCCCGTGCATGTGAAATGGCCACTGAAACCCGGGACGGTGGTATGAGTGCTGGTGGAGCATCAGGAGGTGAAGAGCGGGATGCTGATGGCCCCCCAACCCCTAAAAGAGGCCGCATAGATGCGGCTGGAAACAATGGTGGAAACTCCAGGGGGACCACTTCATCATCTTGCGCGATGCCTGGTAATGATGAGAGTCAGAGCCAAGTCAGACAGGAGATTTTTCAGTACCTGGCTGAGCCTCTTCTCCAGGGCACACCTGACCTCTTCCAGTACTGGAGTTCAGCAGTGGCTGAGAAGTTCCCTAGGCTAGCACGCCTGGCACTCTGGCTACTTGCGGTGCCTGCTGTGGGCATACGCAACGAATGCATGACTGTGTGTGAGCAGAGCCTGGCTATGAAGAGGAGGCAGCAGGTAACTGCTGAGGAGATGAACAAACTCATTTTCCTTCGCTCCAACATGGGCTAGGAGAGAAATACCCAACAAACCCAAACCAAACATCCACCTCCAACCAATGACTCAAGACTATTTATATTTATATAGGTTTTAGATCTGTAAACATAGATGTGTATGGACTTGAAATACTTCCCAAGATAAATATTTACAGGAAAATGCAAATTGTAGAGGTTGCAAACATCCATAAAACAATAAAGCTATTTAAATACTGTATGTGGGATAATCATAAAGTACTGTGGACAAGATTTAGGGGTGGAACGGTATTTGTCAAAAAAATCATCCTGTTTGGTACACCACCCTCGGTTTGGGATGCACATGTGACCAGGATGACTTTCGGTGTAATCATGGCCAGTGATATGAATGAATAACTCCAGCCTAATAACTCATTTACTTGCAGGCTATATGCTATTGTTTTCCTGATATAGCAACATTGTCATGTAAAGTCAGCTTTCACTGCTTGAAATTACTGCTGAAAATTATAATTCTACCAGATGTATATTTGGCCATGGGGGGTATGACAGTAAATATACATCTGGTAGAAATACAATTTTCAGTGGTGTATGGCACTCACTGCCTCTATGTTCATTGGCCATGAGGGGTTAGCTAACTGGGAGCTAAAGTAATGTAGCCAGGTTGGTGGTAGCTTCAATGGCCTCCAAATGTAGTTGCTATTCATTGGCATGCACTGACACCTCTTGAATTCAATCACAGCGTGGCATAAAGCAGCTAGTCAAAAATGGATTCTTATAAGGTGCTTTCCTCCTTGCATATATATTAAACCAATATATAAAGTAAATACTAGATATGCAAATCTAGCATTGGTCTGTGCTGCACTTGCACAGAAGGTCCAATACTGGACTTCTACCTGTCCATGTTGTAAGATGTAAAATCAAGCTTTTTAATGACATTTCTTTACATGTATTTGTTTTTTTCTCTCAATAAATTAATAAAGGCATCATATCAGAACATGTTTTTGACCTGCCGCTTTTTGCCACATGACACATTGTCAAGATATCTTCCAAGGTTTTACACTGATTGCATTCAGCCTTAATATACTGTATGTCAGTAAATACATAATGATAACAGGGACATCTCGAGGCCGTTTGGGTTCAGGTAAATAGCTCTGCTAGCCTTCACACTAGCCTGGTAATTGCCATGTCAATCAACTCTGTGAATTGAGGCAAATGAAAAAGCGCTTAAACTAACTTTTGCGTTAATACGTTAATTAATGCATTCATTTGTTTTTACCACTAATGTTTTCCCTGCGCTGTGCCATGAGATGAAAGAACAGTAATGTTTGCTCGGCATCACTTGTGTGAGCTAGTGGTGTCAACAGAAAATAGGTTACTGATACCTGCATGAAATCCTTGCATGGTTGCCCTCTTTTAGTTGTGTCCAAAGCTCAGTGACAAAAGGCTTGACTTGTCTATATGGAAGTTGAAAATTGATATCACATTATTTCCATAAAAATAGTCTTCATTCATTTGGGCGACTAAAGACAAAATTGCGTTTTCACTGTGTTTTAAGGCAATAAGCTTTATTGTAGGTTATAGTGTATAACCATATCTTTTAAAAAAATGACTGTTCTGGTGAAGTTCCTATAGTTAACTATTTTTTGAAATATTATTTTGTTTGTCAAATCAATGGGGATTTTCTCAGGAATGTGCGCAACCAGCAGGCACTGACACGGTACCGAAAATGTACCAAACTGTGACCTCAATGCCGAGGTATGTACTGAACCGTGACTTTTGTGAATCGTTCCACCCCTAATACAATTTGTGCCATTTGCAACAAACTGAAGACGAATGACTGAGGGTTTAACAATTTCAGTTTTTAGGGATGAAAGTAGGACAAGGAAAACAATTCTGCAATCATTACATGATTCACAGTAATGAAGTTATTTATTATGCTTTTATGGATTGATTTAATGGAAATAAATTCACCTAAGCTTATTGCTCTCAATATGACTTCGATCAAAATGTATGACTTTGTTTGTTGCATCTGGTGCCAGTTAGTCAAGTACTAGTTTGTCATCTCTGTCTTTGGGCCTTAAGTCTCTCTTTCATCACCTTGAACCCTATAGTTAGAGCCAACGTCATGCCTTTACATTGTTATTGAATGGCCTTCTTTTTGCCATCTCCTCTACAGCTTGTAGTTGTTTGACAAAACAGTAGTTGTGTTTTTTCCCCTGTAGAATTAAAGGGACTTGTGGCTGGCAGGTGGAAACAGTGTCCTCTGGTGGTTAAATGTGGACTTTTTCATGGACAGCTGTGCCACTGGACTATTGCTTTTAATCCCAAATTTACATGCAATTAAGAGTTATGTATGAGCCTGTTACTAAGCATGAAGCATATATAGACAAGGGCAAACATATAATATTAATAATATTAAATATAATACTCTCCCATTGTCATGGGAAGTGACTACTTCAGTGTCCTAACACAAACATTGAGAACAAATTTTCAATTTCATATACATGAATATACCACAAAATCCAGTCCTAAACAATCCTAAAGAAATAGTTCAGGTTTTTAACAGACCTAATCGATTTAGGAGAAGTGTGCAGGCTTTGGAGTCAACTCTTGGTTTATAAAACAACCCTTTTTTTCAAATTCTTTTTTCTTTTTTATGAAATCTTGACACTCCAAAAAAAGACACCCAGGCACAACTGTCCACTGTATAAAGCCTTTAATGAAGTGACTACATAGTAAATTAAAAGTGGACAGGTGCATATCAGACTAGCAGGTCTTCTTCATACTGCATTGTAGAGTTAAAAAAAAAAGTTGTGATCTTACTTATAAATTGAGAATATTTTCAGTCTACCCGAATGCAGTTTTGTCAGTGTTTTGATTGCTTTTTTTTTTTCAGCATTAATTATAAATGAATAAGGAAATAGGTGCTGAGAGGATTTAAATGAATGGTCTAATAAATTAATTTAAGCCCCATTGACCTCCACTAGCATTGTTAACAAATGTTAGTAACTCCTGCTTACAGTATCTAAATAAACAAATACAGTATTGCATGCTTTTTGGTTGGACTTAAAGGAACTGAACTTTCCCTGTAAGCATAATTCAGTACTTTTTAAAGTCATCCTTTGTTACATACAGTCTATCTGATGTTGTATGTCTCATATATGCCCACCTTCTCCTTTTTTAACAATTTCTTTACAGTGTCCACAATCAAACTGTCAAAAGAGCTAAGCTTGTGTGGCTGTTTAAAGGTCCCATATTATTCAGTTTTTATGATTTGTTTTCAAATGTACAATGGTTTAGTCTAGGAATAATGTTCTTCATGATGTTTTGCAATTATTTAATTTGAAGACTGAAGTCCTCACAGGCAGAGCAGTCACAATGCCGGACCCTGATTGGGTGGCAACACCAGCTCCTCTAATTCAAATGAGGTAAACCTGCTGAGTGGAGGCTTCCCAACTCAAATACTGCAAACTGGCCTGATTGGACGCATTTCAGGAAATCTTTAGTGAGGGGAGCCAATCAGGACCAAGTTCAGTTGTGATGCATTTACTGGAGTTTGTCTGAAACTGCCTGCAAAAAAATGAGAACTTTAAATTGAACCATTTAAATAAAATCAAAGTTTAACAATGTCTTCATTAAACATTTGATCATGTGTGTATAATAATAGAGGAAGATCTGAATTCCTATAATATGGGACCTTTAAGGATTAGTTCATGCACTGAATTAATTCTTGATGTCTCTGTTAATTTGGTTTCATTTTAATACAGGTTTATATTTTGTTCATCTTATGTTCCTCTTTAAAGCAGAAGAATGGCTATTGATTCAGGGGAACATTTTAATAGCTGCCCCAAGACATACATCATCCCATTGTTTGCAGTTAAGATGTATACTGATGTTTTGAAATTGCTTAATACCACATGTTTACATTTTGGTAAACAGTGATTGTAAAATATATATTTGTTTTAAACTTGATTTTTAAGGATCATATTGTGGTTTAGGGTGAATTGGAATTCAACTGTTGATACAAAAGTTTGGTCACAAAAATGGCAACAAAAAAAATACTGTACATTGGTTTTGGGTTGTAGCAATGGTCCTCAATATCTCAAGTGTTGAATTGAAGTGAATGGATTTTTATTGTAGTTTTTATATTAGTATTTCAAATAGGATATGCTCTGGGACAAAATGCCATTGTTGACATAATGATGTCAACTCAACTTTAGTTACCTATAACATTCTTTTGTTGGTGAAATGAGAATTATAACTAAGATATGCATGCTTTTAATAAGAGTACTGATCTATAAAGTTATATGCCAGAGTGTTTCTTCTAAGATGGAAATGATTCATGTTGGCTCTGAGTAGACGTTACCTTAAGACACACATCTACAATCAGATAAAAGTCTCCAATCTGAATTTTAACCTTACGAGGGGGAAAGCGACACTGATCATGGGTTGGTGTCTATGGGGTGATGTCATCCATTTTCAGAGGATGCATTGTGTAAATACAAGAGAACTGCTGTTTTTATGCCACAAGGGGGCGACGTCATTTCAGAGATAGGGAGCACCAATAACATCATACCTCTTTTTTCTACACTAGCATTTTGAAAGGTTTTGATATGATAGAAACTCAAGCTAGATACTGTTATTAGAAAACTGAATTTGGTTTTAAGTTTTATTTTGTTTCAGGATTTAACTTATTAAAATAATAAAGTTAAAAGTGTGAAATATGGTATAAGATGGCTAACATGGAAATCTGTTATGTTTTAGTAAGAATTATAGTCTGTATTATCAAATCAGGTTAAGAAATCAGTGTTGCTTTCATTATATTTTACAGCCATTTCTTCCTTTTATACTCTGCTAAAATGCAAAAAAAAAAAGATTCTATTGATTTGTCTTTTTTATCGCACTTTGGCAGCAGATTCTTGTGTAGATTCAGATCTGAGTTATCTTATTAGTAAGCCTAATTTATACTTTTGTAGCAACACTATTTTTATATAACGGCAAAGAAAGGATTCAATGTCTTTTGTTTTTCTGTGTCATAAATGGCAACGCTGTCCAATACATTACCCACTGTAGTATATGATGTGTGAATAAACTCAAATCAGTGTCAAACTCTGCCCTTCAAGCCTGTCTTGATTACTAACACCACTGTATGCATGTGTTATGTGAGGAAGGATGGTGAAGGACCTGGAAAGAATTTCAATGCCATGAATTTAAATGTTATACCCCTGTTGAGTTGTATACTTATGCACTTTACCTTCAGTGTAGTTTCCACATGTCAAATCCCTCATGTCAAATTCCAATTGGAAGAAGAAAAATCTACTGGATTAGACCATGACTGAAACTGAAAAACCAAACAGTAAGCATCCCCAAATCAAATTTGAGATGAATCCACATCTTTGTCAGTCAAGGGGAGTAGTAAAAAAATGTTAAGGTTGGAGATCCTGCTTCTCCATTTAGGAGTCAAGAGAACTTGAGGGAAACGTGAGAAGATATTTGAATGCCTTCCTTAAAAAATTAGGTATGTGGCTAGTTTTCAGTGTGAGTGAGGACTCCCACATAGAGAGGAAGGAAGCTGGGCCTTCCACAGTGGCTGAAAGAAAGATTGAGGGCCTCAAACACATGTAAAGGTGAAAGAGGCCTTATATAAGGGCAGAGAGATTGAAGACTAACACATGGGGAGCGAGCGTACAGAGGCTGGCTGGAGGTGCGTGCGAGGGCTCCCTGGGGGCTTCGGATGGGGCAAAAGAGCGAAAGAGTGAGAGAGAGGGAAAGAGCAAGCGAGCGTTGGTCTCTGAGCCCTCTGTCTTTCTTCCTCCTCTCGCACCCGGGTCAGTGAGCCCCCAAGGCGTAGCAGTCTGTATCCAAGCAGAAACACCCACACTCCGTCTCCTTAGTTACTCCCACCACAAGGGCTGCCCGCGAAAGCCTAATTCACAGCACATGCGTCCGACTTGGCCTCCCTTATTTGCCTCCCCCCACTCTTCCTCCACTGCTCCCCACACACACACACACACACACACCTCCTCCCTTCCTCCCCACCCCACCGCTGAAGGTGACTTTTTCCACACCGTTTAACCACAGAGTGAGATGCTAAGTTTGTTTTTGCTTACAGCACCAAGTGTTGGGGGCCGGCACTCATTTGCAGTCATTTAGAAAAGCGAAATGGGGGAAAAACAACCCACCCATTGGACAATTGCTTCCGTTACGTGCTGGGTTACGGAAAAAATGCAGATCAGCTCTTTCTCAAGGAAAGTACGAGAGGGACCGTGTGGGGATGTTTTACACTCAGTATGCATGCACACAAATTATATAGAAGCAGAATTTTTAGTTACTGTTTTCAATTTCTTTCAGCAGCAGTTGAATGTGGAAAGGGGGTTCCCCCTATGTACCAACATATCAACACTAGGTGGCAGTATCTGGCTTTTTAGTAGCCCTGCCACTATGCAAGGGTGAAGTGGGCACACTGACAGATTGTCCAGCTCCAGGTAACCTGGGATGTGCTGTGCTGTGCTGTGCTTATCGGGGGAGGGGCAGGAAAAGCCCCCATTTGTCATCTTTCTTTACCGTCTATCATCGACTGTGAAGATGAAGAAGATGGCCCGCGGTACACCCAATCAAATATTTTGGCTTCATTTCTGGCCTCTGTGCCTTGGTGTGTGTATGTTTATTGTACATTTCATATACATTGAGACAAGATTGCAACTCACTTTACCGAATGATGGAAGCCAGATGATTTTTGGCACTCTACTGTGCTACCTCTACTTAGGTTCACTGCAATATTGTCTTTCCTTTTCCTTTTGTATGTGTGTGTGTGTATCTGTGTAGGTGGAGGATATGGGGGATGGGGACATTTCTCCAATGCAGAGCCCCCAAAGTGGAAGTCCCTGATTGTCATTGCCCTTGTACCATGCAAGGTGTAAAGAAATAAGCAGGCCTGTCGAGGGTCCAATCCGCGTACTCATAAAATTCATTCATTTTCTCTACCTGCTTAATCCTGCTCAGGGTGGCAGGCTGGAGCCCATCCCAGCATACATTGAGTGGAAGGAAGGGAAACACCCTAGACAGGTCGTCAGTAACAAGATAGATACTCACATTCATACCAATGGTGAATTTGGAGTCTCCAATCCACCTGACTTGCATGTCTTTGGAAAGGGAAGGGAGGGAACCAGAGCACCCGGTGAAAACCCATGCATAAAGGACCAGTATGGACCAGACTTGGACTTGACCAGTATTGGCCAGTATTTCAGCCAATGCTCATATCGTTTATCTTTTTCTCATTCATCTCTAAAATGTTACAGCCCCATAGCTGCTTTGCCCTCCTCAGTGAAACACCCTTTGCCATTCTGTTGTGTTAACAATATCAGGAAAAAAGTTCTGTCGAATTAGATTTGCCCTTGTCAGTTACACAAACAAAAGAGAGACACCCAGGTTTTGTTTTCCAAGCCCAAATTAGGCGATGCCAAGCAGCTTTGCCCCCACCTCTGGCAATGACAAGGTTGGCGCCTCCACCTCTGCCCAACCAATGGCCATCACAGCTGTCCAGACTGCTCAGTGAGCATTGGAGGGACAGGGAAGGACAAGCGGAAGGAAGTGTTCTCATCCTCCTCCCCTTGTCCTGTATGGAGGACCCAGTGGCATTGGCACTGTAGTTTCTCCTGCTCAGCGGGTGCTGACTTTTATCAGTAGTGACATGAACGTACAGAACTGCCAGGGCGCATCCACCCAGTTGCTGTCAGGTGTCGTTCTTGCTAACACTCCACCTAGCCCCTGACCTCACAGGCACCCGGTGAGCCTGTCTGCTTGCCTGCCTGCTTCGGTTCCCACTGCGCACCTGTGCAGACACACATATATATACACACACGCACATCATACTCTGGCCCAGATTCAATTTTAGTCACAGCACCAGCCAGGGCATTACAGTAGGCCAAAAAGATTGAGTATGATGATGCACAAGCACCTTTCAGAGATGTTTCACATACTGCCAGGTTGTGCCCAAAGTATGATACAGTATGACCCAAACTAAAAAATGCCCCATGTAGCCATCACTGGCATACACTGTACTGAGAGTGTCCAGGTGTTTATGCACTCTCTGTATGTACAATGCACAGGTGCTGGCGACAACCTCTCCCTGAGACAAAGCACACACACAGTCCGTGAAGCACCTGAGGAAGAACAGCGCTGTCTAATGCAGCAGGCAGTGCAGGATTTTAATATTTCATATCCAAGTCAAAGTTATGAGATCACGGTGAAGTGTGAAAAGATGATGTTTGAGTCTCGGCTTGAGTAAAGCAAGTGCGGTCAGTGTGCGAAAGGAGGTCAAGGTTGAATTTGTTCCCCGGCTATAAATAGCCCTTCAGTGATGTCCCCCTGATCTCACTGTTATTATTTATTAATCATTGTCATGATCTGGGGAGCTCATCCAGCCTCACCACACAATTTCTGACAACTGATGACAATGACAAGACAAGGACAAGACTCTAAGCTGCATTTAAGACCCAACAATAAAGTTCACATATCTTGGGATTAGTGACATCTTTGATGGTTTGTATGAAAACATTGTCGCTCTCTTGTTAAATTGTCGTATTCCAGATTGCTAATGCTGGTCTTCTCCACCATGGTCATTGCCAGGACTTGTCAATGAATGTGCTCCCTACATTCCTCTGCCTTTTTTACTTACTTTTACTTGACATAATTTCTCCATTCCACAATTCATTTGCAACAACAGAACCTAAGTCTTGTTGCATTGCAAAAACCAAAAGAATTGTGTTATTTGGCTGGCAATTTATTATGTAATGACAGAACTTGAGAATAATCACCCCCTCTCTGGCTTGTCTGATTATACAATCTGTTTCTTGTATTCCCTCTTTTTTTGTTCCCCTCTTATGTTTGCCCTCTACAGTGTCTGCATAGTCTTAAGATATTGGATCGGTTTGCATGCCGCTGCAGCTTTCAAACTTTCCCCTCATCTTCCCCTGCCAATTTTGGTTGTTAGACAGAATCTTGCAATCCCCCGGGTTGTGATGGCGGCTCACTGGGCTAAAGCACATACTGTGTACTTGTGGCATTGTACATTTGAATCCAGCTCATGACCTGTTTCTCCTTTCACCCCCTCTCCCTCTCCCCCATCTTTGCTGTCTATCTCCACTTTATGCTATCCAATAATACAGAAATGCCTTTGAAACCATCATTTCAAATGTAATAACACCTTGTTGGGCATATAGATGTTCTCAAACTCAACCATCCCACTTCTGATTCTGTCATACGCTATCTTGTCTTTGCCCTATATGAACAAAGTACTATATATCATTCCCAAGCTGCTCTTCACAGTCCTATTACTTGTATATATGTAAACATGCCATCCATCCGCTGTACATCCTGGTTCTATGTCACCTAGTATTGTAGTATTTCATTTTTAGGCCTTTGTATTTTGTACATTCTGTTTTTTGTGATAGTGTTATGCTGCTGCAACCCCAGAATTTCCCCCCGGTGATCAATAAAGTATCTATCTATCTATCTATCTATCTATCTATCTATCTATCTATCTATATATCTATCTATCAGATGCACACCATTGTTTTGTGTTTTTTTCTAAGTTTAAAGCCTTTGTAGCTTTTTTGGGTCCATGCTCTGTGCCTTTGTTTTCTTGTCACTCTGTTTGTGTCACTTCCCTGTATTTTTGTAAAATCTCATTAATAAGTCACTAGACAAAAAAAGAGGATGACATGGGAACAGACAGAACAGAGAGTGTGTGGTTTGGTGGTCTGAGTGGCACAGAACACACCCAATCGTCATTAACTTTTCATTTGAAAGTTACCTAATTCTCCCATCCCCCTTTCTATGTTGCTGCTCGGTTTTTTGTTGTATACAGATGCTTTTTTTTTTTGGGAGGGGGGTGCACCTGGGATGTATTTGCATGGAATTCTTTGAAGTTTTTTGTTTTGTTTTGTTCGTTTTTACTGGAAATATGAGGGCATAGTGATCTGAAGGTATACAGCATGTAGTACGCCCTTGGACTTTTCGGGAGTGTGACTTCCATCTACCGACAGACCAAGTGCCATTATTAAGGTATATTGTTCTGCATGTTCAAACTGTAATTGGATTACAAACTTAAATCTCTCATTCTATTGCAGCAGATCATGATTGTGTTGTCAGAATATTGCAGTTGGTTTGTAAAGAATTGCCTTTTACCACAGAACAGGCCAGCTTGCTTCCCATGCTTGGCTCTCAGCCAACTAATGTCATTCGAGGGGCCACTGTGGACCCAAGGTCTGGACCCATTTTTAATGATTTAGCACTGCGTGGCTTTTTATCCTATATTCCGTCATCTCATTTCCATGATTTGTAACTAGTGGCTGGCTGGAATTAATCTTCAAGTTGAATAATTCCTTCTTGCCGCAGAAGCAGACTCTCAATTGAAAATACAAACTGGGCAATTTTAATTGGCAAGGATCCTGATGCCTCCCTTATGAAGCCTTTGTGATAATCAAGGCTAATGAATCATTTCCATTTTCTAAACTCTGTCATTGCTAAAGGAAAATGATTTGGATGTATGCATTGAGGTGATTTACAGCTAGATGGAAATCTACTATGGTAATAGTAATGCTTGATTGTTTCATCTGTTATGTTTTTATTTCGATCAGGAACGACTTCAGAGGAATGTGTGTATCCACAAATAACAATATTTTTGTACTGCGGGACACATGTAAGATAATATTGTTACCAGTGACTAGAATAGGATGGCCTGTGTATACTTGTGGGTGTTAATGCCATAAGGAACTGATCACCGTGCAGCCAGTGATCTAAATCTCCCATAAGGCCTCTCAGATCTGGAGCAAAGACAGAAGCACCCCAGGGCATCACAGGTGCATCATGATTACGCACTTCACTCATCAATGTCCTAGTCCTTGACAATGTCATCCTATACTGAGTCGGGGGGGGGTCTGTTCAGTGAGACTGGCTTATTTACGTTCTTTTTTTCTTCCTCCCCCCTAATTCTTTCTGTCATTCTCTTTTTCTCTCACTCCTTTGTTTTGATGGAAGCTGGTATCTTATTGGTGGAGATGAAAAGACAAGCTGATTGATCAGGCGAGGGGGGTGGGGCGTGTATTGATCAGGCTGATCCTCTGCCACGACCCTTGACCTTCCGATTGACGGCGGCCCCTATAATGAGGCCTCGGAAAAGAGAGCAGAGGATAGGGGGTATTGGGAAGGGCATCTGTGGGAGAGACCCAAGAGAGGGGATGGGTAGCAAACACGGAGCTCGGCTCAATCGACTCGGTGCCATTGTTACATTGCAATGCCCTCGATAACCCCAATTTGCATAATCGGCTTGCGTATTGTTTGCCCCAGACACATTAAGGTGCGGGAACTGCATTGTTGACTGCAAATAAGCACGTGCCCATTGTTTGCTCATCTCGATGCAGCCATAT
>CABFOQ010037339.1:16644-27860 GCA_900660455.1 Gephyroberyx darwinii | reverse complement strand
CCCCCCCACCACCACCACCACAGGAAAATATCTATCTTACACAACGCAGTATGGCATGTCTACAAAAACCTCAACATTGTTTACATAGCCCACAAAGCACTCGGGATTTATGACACACACAAAGAGCCTAAGGTATATATTTTGTTTACAAAGCTCAACACATTTTATTAACATTGTTTACCAACCACATTCTAGACATTCCTTTCCTTTTTCTGACTTGCTTATAGTCAGCCAGAGGCCACACCTCTGTATACTGTGAAACATTTGTTCCCTGGTTTCAAACCTCTAACCATTGAGAATGGAAAGTTACGTAATACCCAACCACCTCAGACCAGGCCAGTTATTCAGACAGCATGGCTGATATGCTCTTCATCCATATGTCATTATTGTATCATATTTTATGTAACATGAGTGTTATGGCAGAAGAACGGTTTCTCCAGTTAGATCAAAAAGAAGCGCTGGTACAATGTTAATTTATTTCAATCAAAAACAAATAAGTTATTACAGGTAGTTATTACTGTTATAATTACTCTTATTACAGAGAAAGAACAACTTTAATTCATGTCAATTTTGCCAAATATGGTTCCCATGGTTAGACTGCCTTAGGCGGCGCATGTCAAGAACAAGGGGGGAAGCTGGGATTCAGGGAGTTGCTCAGACAAAGACACTAGGCAAAATATTGCATTCCATGTCTAGGTGTAGTCAATTTTGATTAACACACACGCATACGCACGCAATTACTTCCTTACGCACACACCCACACGGTGTTTTGCATCTCAACACAGGTTCCAACCTACCTGCAACCTAAGTGTGGGTATTTCCATTTCTGCTTACACAAAAATAACCTCCACGTACAATCTATTGAAACGCAGCCATACACACACACACACACACACACACGCACACACACACACACACACTCAGTACTCTGCAGTGACTCTGACGGCAATCTTTGAATCAGATGCTTTATGAACATTTGGCGGCACACGCTTTATCTTTTATTGTTCAGATGAGTGTAAATATGCCCTGCCAGTCAGAAACACAGCCTCAAAGATATTGTGCAATAAGTCTTGGCTACATTAAAGGGAACACTTTCATAGGTGCGGGGCTTTGAGATGTGCTCACAATGGATACTTGAGGGACTGTTGACTTTGTGGACGGGTCCTTGTGTTGGGCTTGTCCTACTTTTGCCAACCATTGATTTAGTGTTAACCATTCTTGCATCTGCAGCTCAGTAGTGCACACAGATATTCATCCATTTGTTTTTGTATTACTGCCTATTTGTCTGTATTTAAAAATACAGACATACATTGACAGAGGCCAAACGTTGGTTTACAACTGTATAAGAGTATAAGAGAAAACCCCAGATTATACCCTGTTCTCTGTATATATGAACATGGCCACTGTGTACCATGCGGTGACCCTGTGACCCATTGTAGGTGTTTTGGTTTGGTTTGGCTGGAACAACACAAGCCTCCACTGTGAATCAAATTAAAACCTTTTGTATAAATGTTAACCACATCTTTCATCTGTCGTGTCTGAGGTTTTCACTCCATAGTGCTCAACAGTGTTACTGTGCTGCTCTGTGGTCACTGTTGTCAAACCTGATTTATCCAACAACCTCCCTACACCCGTGTGCCGTCTGTGTGCAAGTGTACATAGTCGTTTCATAAAGTCTTAAAAATGTTGAAACTGATCTCAAGATTAATGCACAATGTATGCAACAGTATTGGATGTGAGATGAAATCTGAGAAATATTTTCCATTTTCTTCTTTCCACTAGCATTTCGATGTGTCTTATCTGGATACATTGATTCATTTCAATGCAGAGCTGCGGCTGAACATACACATTGTATTGGCCTGAAAGTAACACACCACAAGTAATGTATAGCTCTTTGATTCTGTGAAGCTTTCCAACAGCCCTGCATACGTGAGTGATTTTATGGCTTGCCTTATTATAATCTACAGCTCTCCAAGCAGATCAGGCTTCCTGGGGTCTCAATCAAAAGGGTCTGGGAAAATGTCAAGCTTTCTCTTATGGGTATAATTCTATGGCTTCCAATCTGGTACAGCTAGCCAAAGAACATGTAAAGTGATGAATGTATTGTATGAATGTAACAATAAAAGTTCAAACATGGATTTTGTCCTCCCTTGCCCCAAAAGCCTTTTGTTATCCTTCACGTTTTTAAAAAGACCATATCCCATTCACCTTACCATACATTTTCTGACATGTTTCCATCCTTCCTCGCCCAAAGGCGGATCAGAATATCTTATAGACTCCTGTAGAAGATTTAGTGGAAAGAAGAAAGTTTTAAGCCATCAATTGGTAGTAGGGGCCTGTGCCAAATTGTCACTCTGGGGGTTAATACCACGGCAGAAACCACTCCACTTTGTGTTTTTATGGACAAGCGTCACTGCGACTGTATTTCAAGTAGGCCGACTAATGAGCTTTTTAACCACCTCCATGTGGACGTGCCCTAACGACTAGACGGAGGGGCAGTAGTGGTGGCAGGCAGTGGTGTGCTGACTGCGCCATACTCTGCGCCCCTACACATTTAATTCTTTCCCACAAGCAGCAGAGTTAAACCGAGGGCAAGCCATTATGGGTTATTGTTTACCACACAGCCCACAGTAGCAGCCCAAAGCTGGGATGTGATGATGACGACGAACACGCAACTCATGCAGGTTTAGATATGCAGACAATGTTGTCATCTTCGGTGTGGTTCTGTATGCTCCCTGAGTACTTAACCACTGCCTTGATGCAATTACTGAAGTGGTGTCCAATTGAAATGCCTAGGAACTGCCTGACTTTCACTTTGTAGGCTGTATACAACATCATTATCGCAATTTAGTTGTAAACACATCACATCCACATGCATTTTCCAGTCGAATCTGGGGAATCTTGAGTGCCTGTGGTTTACATGGGTTCATATCTATATCATCCAATCAGGTAATTGTGCAGATCCATTAAACTGTTTCATCAATCTAGCTTAATTATACGTTTGTACCATTGACCTGCTAGAAGCTGGGCTGAAGTGGAAGTAATGGCATGAAGAGTGACGATTCAGCGGTAATGTAGATTTTGTTCACCCAACCGTTTGAACTACTCCATATCTAGCCTTACTGCCACTTGGGTGGCCACACACTTGTAAGGATTTGCTCATCTCGCTCATTGGATTGCATTGGAGTTAAAGCGCCATGGGATAAGACTGAAATGGAAACAGTTGGGCCTAGTTCTAATTGGATTATTGTTTCAGTGTTGATTGCACTCAGAAGCAGAGGTGACAAAAAACTAGACAGAGGCCAGAAAATGAAAAAGAAAGAGAGAGAGAGAGAGAGAGAGAGAGAGAAATCTATCTTCCTTAGGGTTTCTTAGACAGCCAAATGCCTTGCTGATCTGTCGTTCTTCCTCTCTCACCTTTTGTTTCTCCGCTCTGCCTCTCCTTCTCTCTTTACAGTGTAGAGTTTTATACCCATGTCCTACTACAGTGATTATGATTGCTTGGGAAAAGGTATGAGGCCCACAGAGTGAAATTATAGATTGGGTGTGATTCCCCACTTCACCTGCCAGGTCCAATTCACTTCTGACTGGAAGGTTTGTATGAAATGACACCATATATGTTAGTTGGTTAGCTTCCATGAACTGTTGCAGCAATGAATGAGGTGTGCTGTGATCGAGCATATAGACATTAAATTGCACCTATAGTGAAAATGCATCATATGTGCTACATGATGCCAAAAGTGGTGTGTGTGTGGGTAGCATGTGCATATGGAAGTGCTTCAAGCTTCAGGCTAAACTTCTAATAACATGATGAAGGTATAGTTCCCAGAAACAGCAAAAGCAAAAACAATGACAGGGCATGGCTCAGCAAAATGTGTTATTACTCAGCATAGAAGATAAGCTTTTTGTCTGTTAAAGATGTTGATTCAAATATAATTTGCCTCAAAATGTGTTAGCAGCAACTAAGTGTAAACTACCATTCGGATTTGATGGCAACAAAATTGGCCCAAAAGGAGCAGGTGGTGGGATGGCATCAGGAGATGGGGGAGATGCAGTGTGATTGGAGTGCAGGAGGCAGGGATTCTCCGTTGTGAGAAAAGGTAAGAGGCAGAGAGAGACACAACACAGTCCACATCCGTCCCTCCTCTCGCTTCCCCTTGTCCTAGAGCTGGAAGCTATGACTAATAAATGATGTAGCACTTGGATAAGGGAAGATAAAGGTGGAGACTGGAGGGTTGGGGCACTGGGATGACGTATAGGAAAAAGCTTAAGATGTGCTGTCTCACTGGAAACGTATACAATGCAACATAATGATACAAATGCACTTAGGAGAGATGATAGAATTACAGCTATGCGGTCAGAGCTTGAGTCAGCTTCTCCCCGTGTGCTGTGATCCAGAACTATCTATCTGCTATGTGATTCACTGTTTGTTGTGGTGAATACAATACACTTCTTCAGCAATTCAAAATGGACATTTAATTTACTGTCACTGTGTAAAAGTCAGCAAATTATGATACCTGATTGATTTTATACAGCATATGGATACTGTACTCTGACATACTTCTTCCTCTGACTAATATTGTGATTATGTTTTGATTCTTCAACAATAACATCAAAAGCATTCTCAATTTCCAGTGTACATGCTGTATATAGCTGAACTAGCTGCCCTTCCATGCTGTGAGCGCACATAAATGACAGCTGTCATAAGCATTAGAAAAGATTAAAGCCGATTTATGTGAATGTATACATTTTCAGTAATCTTTAGTATATTCTATTTAAAAGTGATAACAAACACCTCCACTTCAGTTTTCAGTGTTATTACTGGGAATGGGTTTTTTTCACTATAAATTCTGCCTGTGTGAAATGGGAAGTTAGACCTGGTATGAGTTTGTAGGTAGCATGGGATTATATTCTTAAAGGCTTTAACAAGCATTCTGTAACAGCATTATATTTAGACAGAGACATCTCCTTACAAGGTTTTGGGTGCTATCGTGGAATCCCATTGTAACTACAGCTTTACAAAACTGCTTTTATGTTCCTTTGACACCTCTCAACTATACAGAATTTGCCCATATTTATTGTAAACCTAATCTGCATCATATTTTACACTGTTAAATTGTTGACATGTGAGTGTCAACACTATGTACATCATTTTACCATCCTCCAGATCATCCACAAAAAAAATGAGGCAAAAGCATTTAGGTTTGTACTTTAGAACAGCCACTGTCACAGATTAAGCTGGGTGCATTAATGGATTATGGGACAATGTTTTTTTCCTATTTGACTCGCACTGCTCCACAGTCACTCACTCAGATGACGTAGTGGGATTATTGTACAATACTGAAACCACTTCTCTCTAAACAGAAGTGATAGGGAGACAGCAATGGGTGCATTGCCATGGGCGCATACTGTAGCAATAGCTCAGTTTGAAGTGTAGATCTCTATAAACTATATTCTGTTGGAGAGTGTTTCTTCATTTAACACATCTTAGATTGTAATAACATTTTTTTTTAAAAGCCATCAACCACCCATCTCTTTCCCATTCTTCTGTTGAACATAAACTTCCTGGCTCTGTTAACGTTCTGTGTCCGTGACATGTGCCCACATTTTACCCGTCTAACCAAGCTGTTACTTTTAGATGGTACAGCTCGTTGCAAGAATTAAGCTGTAATCTGCCTGGGCCAACAGTAAGTGGCAAGAGGGGGAAAAAAAGCCAAAAATGTATTTGCATGCATTCTGATGTTGAGCGTGAATAATCCTAACTGCGTCAGTCACTGTTACAACTATTTAAGTTCTTTTCTAGGTTAGCAGGGAATACAATAAATACGAGCATGGATCATTCTTTACCGTATCTATACCCAATGTAGGTCTGATGAGGTGGAGGTGGTTTGGAGTCACACCATTACAGTGAATTAAGACACATGAAGCCTCAAATATCTTATTTTGATCTAAGAATAGATGTTTTGGTTTGGACATTAGAGAAGATTGATCATGGGAACATGGATAGATCAGTAGACGGGTGATTTCAGTCAACTGACCAAGGACCCTGCATTGTATTCAAGCATTACAGTAAATTCTAACAGTGAAATACTGACATTGCTTGCATTGTAGTATGCACAATGAAACTTTGGTCATAGGGCAAATTGTAAATCTGCTGCATTTGTAACGACCATCTGATTCTGAAATCATACGACCTCAGATTACCTGTGTGTTGAAAGGACGCTGCACATAATTCAGCACTCAGTAAACAGCTCAACCTAATACCACCATGTGCCAGAACAGTACTGAGAACTTCATCAACCATTAATACTCCTATTTCCTTGAAATTCTAACCAAGTAAGAAAGAAAGAAAGAAAATGTAGATCTTAGCACATTTTATTTTAATGGAAAAAGTGGAAAGCAATGAGGCAATATCATCTTGTTCAATATTTACCAATCACTGCTTGATAATCTTCATTTGAACACCATGTGCCCTGCATGTAAGGACAACCTACTTGCTGATTTGACATGACAATACCAAAGGTCTGTGTTTGTCCAGTTCTATTCACTGATGACCCATCACTGACCTCTAACTTGATGTGCCTCTGAAAGGCATACAGCAGGGACCGTAGGTTTTGATTAATGGAACGACTCAGATTTGCGGTGGGATTTGCAGAATTGCACAAGGGCTCCATGACATGAACCATCACAGGTCATGGGTTAAGATGGGATGTTATTTTCCTAGACCATCAAATCCAGGAATAACTGGGAATCAGCCCATTTGAAAAGGAGAGATATTGTGATGTTCTTTCACCGGCAAATGGTAGGGCTACTTTGAACTATGAGCATGTTGATTGGTCCATGCCCTGAGAGTTGGTGGGTGCAAGACCACACTAAAACAATTCAACTGTATCTCCTTGCATAACGGAGGGATGGTGAATGACCTTTATGTTTCAGAGCATCCATTTTCCATTAGGTCATATTTTCTATTTTGAGCAGTCACTTTCCTCAAAAGAAGGAAAGAAAGAAAGAAAGAAAGAAAGAAAGAAAGAAAGACAGAAAGAAAGGACAGTGCGATGTTGGGTGAAGAATGTAAATACCTATGCAAACTTCTGTCATTATTATATTTTGGCACCTAAGTGGTTTTGCATCTCCTTTTTAGGTTTTGATACAAATTCATTGTCAATTTCATGAAAATCACAATTTTGTGAGCCATCGATATATATTACTTGAAAAACAAATTACGGAACATTTGGAAATGTTAACTGGGCTGTGGTTCTGTGATATTAACTTACCTCTGAGACAAAAGATTCAACTTAAAGATGTGTGGTTCCATTTGAAATGCTCCTCCCAGCAACTACTAAGGTTATACACCTTTCAATATATGTAACTTCCCCCCTGCTGAAGTGACAAAGGGAAATATGTGGCCCAAAGTCACAACACCGTATGAAGACCAAGTCAAATATTTAACGTTTGTTCCCTCTTGCCTTTATGGTAGGTGGCGATTTTTTGGCTCGGCATACATTTACAACAAACAACCACGGGAGAACAGAGAGGGAAATATTGACATTCCAGCTGACTGTCTCTGTGAAAAGCCATTAAAAGTAACATCCATTAACATACATCTATTCCCCACGTCAAAATAGTGTTGGTGTAACAGTAGTATTGCCCCAAAGCATTGTTTTAATCAAAACACTGCAAATGGCCTTATGAGGGTTTTGTCACTGGTCTGGTCACTGGCTTACAAACCTCCTAAGTTGAAAGTGTGGTGTTGAAATTCACATCCATCTAAACTGACAGGTCAGTAAACACTAATGATGTGTGGGTTAACCAGAAACCTGCGAATACCTTGAATTTTGTGTAGCTTTTTCAAGTACTTTTGACAAAACGCCTAGCTATTGCACTGAGATAAAAGACTTATGGGCTTGTGTTGGACAGGTTCCAATAAACATACATACACACACACACATACACACACATCTCATATATAATATATATATGAGAGAAAGAGCGAGAAAGAGAGAGAGAGAGAGAGAGAGAGAGAGAGAGAGAGAGAGAGAGAGAGAGAGAGAGACATTTTGACTGGATACTACCTTTAAAGAACACAACATTACTTTACCATGAAATTAAGTCAAGATGGAGGAATAGCGTCTACCCTTATCCTAAAATAAAGTATATTGTCGTAAAATCACACCGCAAAGACCACAGATATAGTCTAGAGTTTTGATTGTTTTTTGAACATTTTCAAATATAAATCTTTATTTCATTTCAAGATATCACTCATCAAAATATCATTTAAATAAACCATAACACATTTACCTTCCCTTCCCTTGCATACTTCACATTTTGTGCTATCTCTGCCGGTTAGGCCTATATATCAAAAATTTTACATCAATGAGTAGCCATCCATTCAGCTACAGTTCCGTTTTTTTTCCCCACATCTTGAGGAATTTGACACATCAGTGTGGCAGCCATCATCTACAACTTCAAAAGGGGAATCAACTTTAAAACAAAGCTAGAAGATAGTACTCATGGCATTCAAACCAGCTGTAACAGGGCTTTAAATAATCCTTGTTATTTACCAGGGTACTGGGTTGTGATTCTCTGTTATATAGACTCAGTGAAAGTGTAGATTGTTTAAATTGTAACCGCTAGAGGGATACATATACGCCTTCCAAACTCCGTAAACACCATCCTATCACTATGTGCCATGAAGAGAATTGCCGTCAGTGAGAGTTGCCTACCTGTGTGACTTCCCACTTCAAAAAACACAGCCACGGAACATTTGAAACATGAGTTGCTCTTTAAAAGACTTGCAGAGAAACTGCTTCTAAAGCGGACGACCAGTTCTGACTCTCCAAGTGTATCTGCTTCAGGCAATCAATGAAGATCGCGATGCTTACTTCTGCAGCTCTCTGTCCCTCTTTCTCTCTCTTTCGCCTTACAAGATATTACAGTGCATTTCAACTTTTGTACAGGCTGTAGGCAAAAGGAAGTTAGGATTTTCATTTTTTTTTTAATCACCATTTTCTTCTTTTTTGTTTTATGTAATAAATATGAGAGGTCGCTCAGCTTTCACTTTTCTTTGGAATTTAATATGTGGCATTTTTTATGCTGTTTTACGGGTAGGATAAGGAAACAACAAAAAGGTGTGACAAGCGCTTGGCGGACAACTGTGGATTTCTGCGAGTAACTCCTACCGTCCAAAGGGGATGAGGGGGCATCGGCCGGACCCCCCTCTTGATTGATTACTTATTAGTCATCCCTTTGGCTAAATAGGACCCATTGAAAAGGCACCGTGGAACACATACATGAATCAAATATTCCTGTGTCCCCTGAATGTCTCCAGAAGAGTAGTTTTGCTTAAGAGAGGGGGTCGTGGCTTAGTATTATAAAGAGGGAATAACAGCATAGCTTATGGGTTTATTTGGACAGTTTCTACGGTTTGACATACCGCTGTAAAAAGAGAGAAGGAAAAACTCGAGAAGATTTCAAAAAGGAGAACATTGTGGACCTACCGATTTTCTAGTTATTCCGTTGTTTCTTTTATTTTTTCTCATTTTAATATTTTTTACCATCTCCTCTCCTGAAAATGAAACTTTGGACATCTCCCTGGGTGTCTTGCCTTGTGATACTCATCTTGTGTTTTGGATCAGAGTGCGGGACAGTCCGGAGAAAAGGGAGATCCAAGAGGGAGTTGGTGCGCATTAGGGAGGCGAAAGCCACCATCCCAGGGGCTTGTGCCACACGTCTGCCCCGGGGCAAACGGTCTTTGCCCGGCCTGGAGCGACGAGTGCTTCGCCAACGTCGGCGCTCCTCGCAGGCGGAGGACAACTCTCCAGGTCGGGGGAAAGCTGTCTATTTTACCGGCAGGGGAGACCAACTACGTCTAAAGCCTGGCGTTGAGATACCCAGAGGAAATTTCAGTCTGGAGATGTGGATCAAACCGGAGGGAGGTCAACGATCACCCACTGTGATTGCAGGTAGGATAGTCTACACATCCCTGGTTCCCAGAGGAAAACAATCCTATTGTTTGCCTAACTCCTTTTATTAGTTAGCCTAACTCCAAAATTGGCGAATTAAATTGGGCAATAAGAGTTGACTACATCCAAATGTGTTCCTTCCCAATGTCATATTGCCGATCAACCTAAGCAACATGCAGTTTCAGTGAGTTGAAAATGAGTTCACCTATCAGACTAGACAATGATGTAATGCTCTGAAAAGTACAGCGGAGGTTTTAGGTGGTGCAAGCATGGTGTAGGGACATTTAGGAAGTTTGGCTCATTACAGACGCAAATCCAGTTGCGATGTGAGTTTTAAACATTATTTTTTCTTCTCATCTTTTCCTGGTGGGTAAAATGATAATTTGCAGGTATATGTACTTAAAAAGCAAATGAAGAACTGATATAATTTATACTGAATCATTTGACTGGCAGCTTATGTCACTGTGCGTAAAATGTAATTTCTACGAGCCGACTAGCTATTTTAAAACTATGATGTAATGGCCAAAACTTTGTAAGTGAGCACGTCATCGCGGGCACAAAGCGAGAGACAGGTTTTATTCGGAGGTGCCCAGAGCATCGCGCGAGCCGCAATCTTGAGGGTCCCCCAAAAATCGACATCTTTGGATTGGCTACCGGAGTTACGAGACAGGACCGAGATCCAGGGTTTCCCTTTGCACGAAATTGCCCTGCTTGTGTTTGTGCAGTGGCAGTGTCGGTGACCGGTGACGTTGCCGTCTCCAAAAAGCAGACAATTGTGGGCAATCATAGGCTATTGGCCGACTTTTTAATCTGACGTCATATTGCAATCAGATAGTCGCTGATGCATGGCTATAAATTGACTGCGCAGAGGAGGATGTACAGGCGCCTGGGTATAGGCTATGTGGTCAGACGAGAGCTTGACACTTGGTCGATGTCATCTATCTGAAATCCTTTTTGTCAAGTCAGGTCTGCAGCCTTGCCATAAGGAGCACTGTGCGTCTTCAGATTTTAAAAAAGGGTTCTGCATCATCTACTGTGGCCAATACTGCTGTTTGTGCAGTATGGTATATGACCGGCTCTTGTTGCTTTGGACTGCCGACAGGGAGCGTTGCATACACAACTCAGTGCCTGCTACAGTACCAGTGCAGATGGCCGGCTTTGAACTGAACTGAACTGAACTTAGTTCTCCCCAGTCTCTTATATGCAAGTCTGAACGTCTAGGCACTGGAGTAGACTATAAAAACTGTTTTTACT
>CABFOQ010037330.1:0-10137 GCA_900660455.1 Gephyroberyx darwinii | reverse complement strand
AGGTTGCAGTACCCCAACCAGCCTCAGCGCTTTGGCCGCCTGCTCCTACGCCTCCCCGCCCTGCGCGCCGTTCCTGCCAGTCTCATCTCCCAGCTCTTTTTCATGCGCCTGGTAGGGAAGACACCCATCGAGACACTGATCCGCGACATGCAGCTCTCCGGAAGCTCAATCAGCTGGCCCTATGTCCCAGGACAGTAGCCCCCTGATGGTCAAGGTCTCCGTCTGGGATTAGTGACGACAAGCACCCACAGGAACCCTCTTGACGCATCAACATCCATCTGTGTGGTTCTCGAACTGCAGTGCCAGCTGGCCATCATATGTACTGTAACCGCTCTACCCCCCCCTCATGAACTGAGCCCTCTATCTCCATGTAGGCCCACAGAGAAGAGAGGAGCCAGTGCCAGACTGGATCTGTCTTGTTGCCAGCCCAGTAGTTCTGGTGCCAGGTCTCAGGCCAGAGATCAGCTCTGTCCTGCTGGGCCCCGATATGGCCACCAGAGCCAGTTATGTCACCACCCACATGCCATAGTGACTGAAGACACCACAGTTACATGCAGAGGGCAGCACTACCCTGCTATAAATACGTGTAAAGGACAGAAATGTCCTGCCACTGAAGGTCACCAAAACAGTTTTTCCCCACACTGTCCTCATTTTCCATGGTTCACCATTTGTGATACATTGACCTTTTTTATCGACATGGGTAATAAGAATACAATATCATCATTGTCACGATCATCATGGATGAAACTCAACAAAAGGTTGGAAGCATCAGAAAACTGGGGTTGTGTGGTCTCAAGAGCCTCGTTCTTGAGGGGAAAAAAAATCTTTGTTCACACTGAATTCACCAGTCTCTCAAATCAACACCGAGGGAGAAGCCAGGGAACTGTTCAAGGGGAGCAGAAGCGAAACAAGACCAAGGAAATTCACCAAAGTCTATCATATCATCCCGACAGATGGTATGTACACATTCATCATCCTTCAAGTAGACTAAGCAAAAAGGAGATGAATGGACTCCGAGACCGCTTGGCCGTCAGACAACATGAACAGTGCATTTAGATGAATTCACAGGGCTCACTGTCGCTGTAGTTGAAGAAGAACACGCCACAGTTACAAGACGATGGACTAATACCTCACTAGACATCAGAATGCTTTAGTCTGATATTTCCTAAACACAAACCTCTGTAACTGTTGTTCACCACAAGCCGCCTTCTTTTTTGACAACTGCCTTGTTATTCAGTAGGAATTTGGGACACTTATGAAATATGAAATGAGTCTTATGAGCTTCACAAACATTTGTCTTGTATCTTTTAAAAATAGCCCCAAACAGTGGTTTTCACTCGTGTTTGTCTCTGACTCGAGATGATGAATGCAGCTGTCCCGGTCTGACCGGCTGATGGTTGGAACCAAGTCTGATGGCGGGCAGACACATATGTACATTAAACATGGATTCTCCTATGACAAACATTTCAATGATACAAATAGCCAAACAAATATGGGTGGTGGTCAAAAAGTCCCTAACAACATTACCTGGAAATCTATCAGACGTTTAATTTAGTTGATGCTGTTTGTGTGGGACCTGAACCCTTGAAAATGTATTGAAATGTATATATATATTGAGGCAAGTTGTCCTTCTGCATGTTAAAATGTTGTTTTGGATCACTACTAAGTTGAAATTGTTTCATTCTTTACATGATGTAATTCAGAAAAAGGTTCATTTAAACATTTAAGCATTGCTTTTACTGTTAGCGCCTAAATGTTTTTTTCTAAATGTTAATGTTTTACATCAAAATACCTCTGTCATCTGTTGAGATGTCAAAAAAAGAAGCCTGTCTTCACGCCAATATGGTTGATATTACATTGATGGAACGAGAGGATGATCGTGCTCTCATCTGTAGGCATGTCTCCATTATCCTGAAGCGATGTGAGAGAATATTGTAACGGGTGTGAATCTGGCAGATGGACTGCACTTGGGAGGATATTCAATGCCAAAACATCACACTACCTGTGACGAGATAAAAGAGGATAAGCCCGATGTTCTGGTCCACCAGGATTTACCTCACCGAGGTATCTCAAGAGGCGGGTTTCTAAATTTAGCGAAATTATCCACAACACCAATTTACCATAATGTCTGAGTGAAAGGATGTAACTCTGCTTCTTGAAATACCCCTGGCCTTTTGAAAGTGGTTTGGATATTCTTCTTTTACTCAACTCTCACAACCATATCATAGAAAGAAAAGACAAAAATCTAAATATACTATTAATGTTTTTCTATCTTTGTGTTACTGAGTTCTCTAGTTTTTGAATTTCATGTGTATGGAAGCATTATTAAAAGAATCAAAAGGTCACCGTGTGTCTTTTGCTGTTTTCTTTTTTCAATCTATTTGGAAAAAGGTATTGTAATTACATGTGTGAAGAATGCCAAATAAACACTGCAACGCGTACCAGAAGTGTATAACAGTGTATTAATATGTTGAAAAGCTCTTCAGAAAACACTGATAACATTACATGGCAGTAATGTAAAATTATCACATTCATTCTTTCTATATAAAAATCCACATTAGTTCTTAACCACTAAAACACATAAAACATGTAATACATTTAGATGATCTGTGAAGTCGAAGGTGAAAAGGTAAAACCAGTTCAGGCAAACAAACTCAGAACAGTACCATGGTGCCAGTGGGTTCAACCACCCTGATGCCATGCTTGATGCTTAGTATGGATATTATGATCAATATGAACATATTGATCATATGTTAAATGTGACCTACAACAAAGTATTCATGAAACTGAAGATTTGTTCTCTGTCAAAATGACAAAAGGCAGCTTGAATGTGTATTTCCTCTAGCCAATGTCATATATACCTGCTGTGAGAACTCTTCCAGGTTTTGAAGCATGACAATATTGCAAAATTGCAAAAAAAAAAAAAAAAGTTTTCCTCTTACTTGCTGCACCTTGTAGAGCAGTTTATATCGGAGCCAGCCAGAGTAGTGTCGTCTATCAGCAGGTCTGCAGGGGGTTGATTCAGGGGAGCCCCAACTGCAGAGAGCCTCAAGAACCTGGACTCAGACTCAGTCATATTTTGTCCTTTCCTTGTAATGTGTCGGCTCTACTCTGACAGCTGGAAATGTAATACTAAAGGTGTAAACATTACATAAGGTCAAACACAGGTTCAAGGACAGGCCAGCATGAGTACGGCTGGGTAATGTTAGGATTTTACTGATTTCGATGCCCTTCTCAATTCAATTCTTTATCAATTCCCTTATTGATTCCTATTAGATTAATTGTTACAGGGAAAATGCTACAATAGAGTCCACAATGTCAAAATAAGTCATTGTTTGCAATCAATGGCACACCGAAAGGCTGTCGGTACAAACACCATCCAGCTGAGCGTCGATAAGAGGAATCAATAGTACAGCTTATGGATTCTGAGGAATTGGGCAATTTGAAACTGGAACCGGTTCTCAAGATTTGTTGTGTTGGGACGAGCTGAACTGTTACGATTCAAACAGCAAAACAAAGAAAGCACCACCCATGTGAAGGACTACTGCGGAGTGCTGGCTCCAGGTCAGCACACTGAGCCTCGGTCGCTCAGCTGATGAAGGAGAGCAGCAGAGGAAGGAGGAGGAGTCAGAACTAACAAAGGCCACGGTCATAGTTCTTCACCAGGCGTTTGATGTGGAAAAGTTTGTGCCTAAGTTCTTTGCTGTCCTTCTTCTTTGCTCGATAGTCTGGCATCTAGGAAAAAGAGGGAAATGAAAGCAAGCTAGCAAATAAATAAATACTACTACTAATAATATTATTATCTTTACACCATACATCACTTTCCACTCACCCTCTTTAGCTCCTTCAGTCTGTTATACTCATCCGCCACACCCTAGGATGGGTAACACAACTTCCATCACTGAATTGCACTGAATAAATACTTTTAGATACAAAAAAATCACGTTCATCTCATATTTATAGCATAAAGAAAATAGAAAAAAAAACTGCAGCAAGAGAAATTTAAAAAATGATGTTTAAACATTTTCCCTCTAACAATAAAGTGCATCATGAAAAAATAATGGCTTAAGTGGTACATTTGTTTGGTTCTCTTTTCCGCCTTAGTTTTTCTATGGCAAAGCAATAAGCCATTACTAATCCTGAAGACGAGTCAAGCTGTTACGTGTTATGAAAGCGCAGTTATAATTGAATACTCTAAGGGCAATCTGCCCTCAATCTTTCCACTCCTCCGGTCTGCCCTCCCTCTTTTCTCCACCTGGTATTTCATGGAGTCCTCCTCCAACGTGTCCAGTTCTCGGCTCAGCTTGTGCATCTGGTCACTGATGTCATCCATTTCGGCACAGAGGCTCTTATAGCGGGCCAGGTCTGAGTCAAACTCCCTCTTGTACTGAAGGCGCTGCTGGTCCGAAGTTATCTCTGGGTACAGCCTGGGGTGGGAGACATTAACTGATTATTAAATTAAAGCTATTGAGGAGCAAGATAGAAGGGAATGAGCTTTTTATCAGTCTTCCTAATGGCGTTCAGTTAGAAGTTTTTGAAGCCTGATACTGATGCCACTATTTTTGGATTAAAGCCACCGTTTTGTGCTTGTGCATGTTCAATATCTTTAAATTTGACCATTATCATGCCATAAATGCGAACTCTGAAATATTCTGAACCAGTATGCAGACCATGGGATACTAAAGCTCTCCAGTGAAACTCATACAAATGAAATTAGTATGGTTGGGTTTTAGCTGGGTTGCAGCTCCTTGGTGAGGCAGATTTTATTTCAGGTTTTAACTTTAACCCTGAAGCTGGATGAGTGAAATACTCCCGACAGATAGACCTTTCAATAAAAGGCCCAATATATAAGCGAATAATCCTTTATCCTTCATCTCATTCATGTACAATAACATTATGCAGCTTACTAAGGATCAATTTCAGTTGCACCATTTTGAGTCCCCAGTTGAATCAAATTGAATGCTTATGGGGAGCAATTTTGGATGAATTGGCTGCAAAGGATAGTGGCCCACCTTTGAAGGTAATCTCTCTGGTCCCGGTCAAGTTCATTCCCAGTGTCTCCCCCAGTGGTATAACCAGTCTCATACTGCAACTCAACCACCTCCTGAGCAGGAGGTCGAAGCTTTTGGTCCTGCCGCTGTCCTCTCTCTGTATGTTGAGGAGGTTTCTTGATGCTGTCAGCCTCCTCCTCCTCCGAGCTGCTGGAGCGACCTGTGACCCTGGTGTTCTGGTACAGAGGTTCAGGACCACGGCCATTGGTGTTGTTGGCAGAGAAACTATGGTAAAGCAACATACACAACAGTCAGGGGAGCTAATGTATGTTTTATTGGTGTGTGTCTATATTTATTGTTAATATGAGCTGCCGACTGGGGGAAAAAAAATCTGTTTTTGTAGGCTCCGATATCTCCGCCTTGTTGTCACAAGCTGCAGAAGTGTGTCAGCTAAGGCAACAAACATGGCAGCGAATCCACTGATGTTGGCAGCCCAAGGTAATAAAAATCAAAATGATGAGTTATATTCACACTAATACAATCAACCGTACTTACGAAAGCAGTATGTGCTTCACACCTCCCATAAAATAACCTGACTCTCCCTAACTGATATTCTATTGGTTTAGCAAGTGCTCTGAACATGCTGTCAACGAGACGTCATCCCGTTCCTTCTGATATGACATGAACACGGTGTTTGTGCCTAAGTTCACTAGATCACTGCCAAGCCAATGGCAAGCCTCTTAAGGTGTTATGGTTAACAAGTCACTTGCACTCAGAGCTGGTGTGAAGACCAAAAACGGAAGACGGTTAGTATGGTCCGCACTCAAAAAGGAGGATGCATGTACCTCCTGCATCCTACTTTTTTGCGGACCAAACTATGTATGTTGTTCAAGGCTGGACCTGACCATCACTCACATGTTTCTGTTGTAAGTGCCCTCGCTGTAGACGCTGACTGTTCCGTTGCCATAGGAAACAACGCTGTTCTCCGCCCTCAGGTCAGGTGCCGCCCTCTCTGATACGACAATAGTCGGCGCCTGCTGGGTGCTCCGCCCTTCTCCAACATGGTTTACCTAAAACAGCATTGGGAAATTAGTGGTGATTGATCAGAACGTGCAAATGATGGACATGGACCAGACATAAAATCAAAGAAGACTGAATACCAAAACACCAAATCTAATATGATCATCTGAGACAGTTCTGGGAAGGCAAATGCATTTTTCATGCTGGAAACAAAGATCCTATTTGTTTCTCATGTGGTTCAGTGTGTACTAAATCTGTCACGTAAGCAGCAGAACTGGAGAGCCCTTTACACCATTCAGCATACTACACTCGAATGCCCTCTTAAATGGATGCATGCATGCACACACAGAAACGCGCATCGCTGCAGTAGTCTGACCTACAGCGAGACACACTGAAGTAAAACGGAAAGGATCTCTAACATCCATCAAACTCGAGCCCGTTGCCCCAGGTTTCCATCGGTGTCATCTCTTCTCTCCTCTCCTTCTCTGAGCAGGAAAAGCATCAGAGCCACTGAGCGGGAAGGAAACACACACAACAGCAATTCCCTGAACTGCTGTCTGCATGAGGGGCCACGTGACCAGTGGAGGTGTGTGTGTGTGTGTGTGTGTGTTTGTGTGAGAGAGGGTATTTCTGTATCACCAGAAGCACAAGAAGAAAGGGAAAATAGATGAGTGAAATTAGTGGAACAAAACATTTCCATCCTTCGAAACCATCAGGTAAACAGAGAACATGCAGCAGAGGACTGTTTTTTTCCTTCCCTTTCCAAATATTCTTTATCCAACAGAAAGATGATCTACTTTTAACACCTACAGTACAATTACAATCTATAGCAACCACTGAAACAAATAAACAAATAGAAACAAACTGTGTAGTAAGAAAGAGAGAGAAGGCAAATCGCCTCAAATGACACAGAGAATAACAGACTGCATCATAACTCATGTAATCATGTAATCCACTGTCATATAATGCATCATTTATGACCTTTAGACTTCGACCTATTTCTGAACCGGAGCTGAGTAACAAAGGACGAGGATCTGATGGGAATGTCTGGGATAACCAGCCTGTGATATGGATCTGATGCCTGTTGAGTCAGTGGGTTTTCCTCTCAATTGACAACCTCCTCGAAACTGTAAGTGAATCCCTCTGTGAGAATCAGATACAGTCAAGCGGCAAGGCACCGTGACAGCCTCCGTTTCCCGAAGCTCACGCGGAATTAACGGGAAACACACACCTATATGTTATTCTTATGCTCTGACAGCCCAGTCGATATATTTGTGAACATGAACAACTCTCTCCCAGATCAAGAAACCACAGAACTAAGACTGGAACCGCTTTTATGAACCCACTGAGTCTTTATACCCCGTTATTCTTGTGACTTATTGTCACTTCTGCATCATAAAATGTCCCCACAAAATCCCTCTGTGTGCTTTTGCGACACCATCTTGCGTAATTAATTCTCTGTGGAGCGGCTACACACTTGACACCGCATCACATCACATTTAAGTCTTAGCTCTGTGAATCCTGGCTTTGGGAGAATTGTTCGCGTTCACAAATATTAACCGAGCGGCCCCAGACCACAAGAACAACATACAAGCTCTTAAATCGAGTGGTGTTTCCTTTTAAGCTACTAATACGACATTCTCCTTTTAGTCTCCTCTCAATTACCACACTTTTCCAAGTCTGCTTAGAGAGAATGTAGCACAAAATACTAGGAAATGAGTTCCTGCCAGGGATCCAATCTGCAGCAGTGTGAAGCAGTGTGAAGAGAGTTTGCAGACTGAATCATTTAGCGCCACCACGTTCTGTAGGGATTCACGCAGCAACACTGAGGCAACTCAACACTTTTTATACATTATACATGTCACATACATTATATATGCCTCCCTGCAAGCCAAGCTTCTTCTCTGCAAGACAAGAGTGCCCCAGAATAGGGCTTGCATCACGATGCACCAACTCACGACACTGTTGTGATGATATATTTAGGGCAAGGCCTCAATGGATGAATTGATTATGAAGTTTCCGTTGTGAGTCATGGTGAACATTCACCCAGCAGAAAGAAGTAGTAGACTGCTACCTTCCTAAGTAGATGAATCACTGCTATACACATGAGGGCATCAGAGTGAAATACAGTTGCTGAGGTTGTAAAGCTAGTACTGAATCCTGCGTAAATATCTTGTATGCCATAATCCTCAATGAGCACTATGTGGAAAATCACTGAATGGAGGAAATGGTTCAGAGCAGAAAAGTCATTTTTTAGCCCTCGTGTTTTGGTGAATTAGGCCCTTGTTTTAGAGGAATAGTGTCAAAAAATAACTGGTCTCTTTGCGTAATTTTATTTGTATGCAAAGTTTATTAATCACTGTATTTGTTATCATGTATTTCAAAGTAATAATAATTCAGTGTTCAAAAATATCTTATTTTGGAATTTCTTAAGTAAATGTCTAGAGCTAAAAAGCAGCGTGGTTAAGTTCATTCATACTTTCATTTTGTAAGAGGGTTTTATCAAATAGTGGATATTTTAGAACACAATTTAATAACTACTCTCTTCTCTTAGTCTCTTAGTCAAGGATGCACCGAATCATTCAAACCTCGATTTCAACCGTGTTTCCAATTTTTCCATGCATCTTTAACCAATGTGTAAGAATGTGTACAGGAATTGTGTGTAATAATGTCTGTTAACTTGCAACACAAACTACCACGTGAGAGACCTAAAAAAGGACTTCTACTCGTGATCCTTTTCCTGTCCGTGGGATCCAGCGATGTTATAGATCAGTTTTCATATGGTCTCTCTGCAGCTGTTATCACCAGGCTGGTTAATGATCAGTCAGAGTGAAACCGAGGTGTGCCAAAGACAAACATGCTCTGGGTCAATAGCAGCAGGAAACGTGACTCTGTGAAAACTACCATGCTAACTGGTCACTAACACGACACCAGACTCACGATGATGTGTTGGTGCATCCTGAGACATGTAGACAAGACAAGTCAGAGATCACAAGCCACTCTTGTTTCTTTAGCTTGTTGTGTTGAATTACTGGGAAAGTAATAAAACAGTTTTTACTTTATCTATTAATAAATGAATTAATACCCACTCACTCAGTCATTCACTCACCTGCTCACACACGTCTTCATTCACTCCCATTCATTCTCTCTGATCAACAAACAACTGTCAGACTCACCCAGTCCTGTACGTCCTGTCCCTCTGAGGGCCTGACCAGGGGCTGGTCCCAGTAGATGTTGGGTTTGCCGTGGCGCCAGATCTTGCTGCGGGTCTTGTAGGCGTAGTAAGCAGCCAGAGACAGGGCTAACACCACCATCAGGCCCAACACTAACGCCACCGCCTGGAGCACAGAGGAGCAGGAATGAATTATCAATGAATAGAATAGGATAGAAAAGAATAGGATAGAATAGAATAGAATAGAATAGAATAGAATAGAATAGAATACGAACCTCCTCAGGGTCCATGTAGCAGTAGTGCTGTAGGTATTGATTGTACATGGGAAACCCCCCGGGGAAACCCGCCCCCACGCTGCCACTGAGGCTGGGGCTGCCCTGGATGTTTTGACACATCATCAGCATGGGGTTGTACAGCATGCTCTGGGAGCTCTGAGACATCGGGTTCACCCCAATCACAAAGATGATGTCGATGATGCCCTTGAAATGAAAGAGAGATACAGGCTCAACCGTAATAGTTTCAAAAACACCCGTGTGCAGAAGTATAACTATAAAATACATGAAACAGATGCTCCACACCACCACGCTTGGTCGTTTCCAGCGGTTTACACTGTTCATTTGATGCCTGTGTGTTCATTTAAAGTGTCTTACATCATTTCTGTGTATTTCATCTGTTGTGAGGATGTGTTGTGTTTTATACCTCGCTATATCCAAGTCTTAGAGCACTTAAAATAATGATCACTTGATAGAAAGTACTACCCAAGCTAGAGTGGTGACGGTACACATCGCTTTGGTGAGGCGGACTCACCTGGAGGACAGCTAAGATGATATCGCAGATGAACACGGTGAGGTAGAACCTCCGTCCCCGCATGACGTGCGACCGTGAGAAACTCCCCACCAGGAAGCCCAGCGACACAAGGAAGTTGATGGCCGCCATCGAAATCATGGCCGACTT
>CABFOQ010037327.1:0-10532 GCA_900660455.1 Gephyroberyx darwinii | reverse complement strand
CCCAAGCCCCCTCCCCCTCCAGGGACCCTGGGCTCTGAGTCAGGGCTGTCACCGTCTGTTGTAAACGGCCGCTCCACGAACAACAGGTGCCATAGCTAGGGGGATGAGGGGAGAAAATAGGAGAAGACACAAGTAGAGGTTTGAAGAGGGAGGGGTATTGAAATAAAGAAAATGGGCACATGGACAAGAAAGCAAGTGATGCAATAATGGAGTAAAAATGTATGTCAAGAACAGAAGGAGGGAGGAAGGAAAGGAAGTCAAAGTCAAAGGAAAGGTGAGTGGCAAGGTAGGGAAAGAAAACACTCTAAATTAACCTCAACACAGACAATGATTGCAATCAATCCTCCTTGCCCCCCAACTCCCCAAAATCCCCGAGTACAACTCGTACCTCTGCAAACTGTGTGGCTGTGTCATCTATCCCGTTAGCGCCACCCTCTAGGAGACTGAGGGAAACAGCGCAGAGGGGGACAAAAGACACATCATTAGCAACATCCATTGAACCCTCCGCACATGTTCAGGGTTAGTGTTAGCCTGGAACAAAATTGTATGTAGAGTTAGTCTAAAAGCTTCTAGGGCCAATACTCGGGGGTGTACTATTCTCGTAAATAAGCATGAGGCAAGCTTTAATAATCCATGTGCCTGGTTTTGTTCCAGCCCAAAATGAACAGGCCTTAACATCACATGTGGCCTAGAGCGGTATGGTAGATATGTAGAATTGAGACTCTTACCTGGAGTCTTCTGTTACTTCTTCTATGAACCCAGAATCACATCTTGGACAGATGTATTCCTAGGAAGAGCCGGGGTATGGGATTAGACACATAGATGGTGACACAGGCTAGGCTGCAACTTCTATTACAGTGGGAGGGAATCACAAAAACATGCAAAGACTTTATTCTGACTGGCTTGACCCACATAATATAATGTCAGCCTTTAGCAACATTTTTTGTGAGTATAATATCAATCAGTCTGTATGACGGTCTGTGTTTTATGAATGTGACTAAAGAGGAAGAGCTGGTCTGCCAGCCATAGCGAGGGCGTGGAGTATGACAGAGACAGTAGCTGATAGAATGAGGAAACGGTAGTGTCTGTTCTTACAGCTGAAAGATATATCGAAGTTGTCATCTGGTGTAAACAGCAACACTTGATGTGATTTCCAGACAGTGTTGTGTGTCATTCTGTCATGAAAAGGATATCCGTGGCATAAATTGGGCCATGAGTGCAAGACGTTCCTTGTGATATAGTAGTGGGGTGATAAATTGGGCTGTTGCAGTCAGACATGCCTCAGGACTGAGTGTGTCTGAGACAAGCAGGCCAATTTAGCTTCAGTGGCAGGCTGGGAGTAGCTGGGGATTACCATAACCTAAAAGGATTCATTCTGGCTACAACCCATGTAGAGGACTGAGGGACGAGATGACATACTGACACAGACATTGAATGACAGACACACATAGGACACAATAAGAAATAGCTTACTATCCACAATGTAGAATTACAAATGCAATCAAGAAAAGATGATGTTAGCTACCGAGGGTTAGCCAACACTGGGCAAGACAGGATCAGGTCGACGTTTGGACAGTTAAGTTACTCCTATGGCAATAATGAAACTAAAACCGAAATGACCGGACATGTTCATTTTCTGAACAATGTCGTTTCAATAATGTGCTTCCATCTGAAACAAAAAATGAGAACGAACATGGAACAACACCAAAGTTGGCCAACTACTGTCAACAGTGGATATAATGTTAATCAAGAACCACGGACCTTGTCTCAGCTGTGTACGAGTTGCTGTTCTGTGCAAAACACAACATCCCTGAGCTCAGCTGGCTGTCAAAAGCAATTCTTGAGGCATGATACTCTGACAAACGGTCTCAAACATGCAAGCTGAACAACACTTTAGCGACATTTGCCTTTGGGAAAATTTGATAAACATATTTGCGAGTATTACGAGTTAATTCAGTACAACAACAAACGCCAGCTCGCAGGACCGCCGATCCAAGGGCCATAGCTAACTGGCTAGCTAGCGTTTAGCTACATCAAGCGAAACAAATAGTGGTTCAGACCAGGGTTGACTTGTCAACCGCAAGCAATTAAAGAATGAAGTGTGGTGAACCGAGAAAGACAAAACATTAGCCTTACCGGGAGCTTGGGGCTCACTTCTCCTTTACAACAGTGACAGAAAAAGCGATGCGGGGGTACAGCCGCAGCCTCCGCCATCTTCCCCAGAATAGCACAAACACTGACGTCGGTCCTCCAGCAAACTGAACACAGCGGTCCGCCACAAGCCCAGCATGCATCGCGGCAGTTCTTTAGGGCAAATTGAAGCAAAGGGCAGAAGTGTTATGTGTTGTTACTGAGCCACATGTGTTTAGTTTTTCAGCTGTAGACTGTAAGTAAGGATCACCTCTGTCCAGCAATTGAACCGAGACTTTCAGGAAGGTTTGTGAAAACATTAATAGCGAATGTATCAGATAACGTAATGTTCAGTTGTAAAACTTGTCCGTTAGCTTGTAAACCGTTTCCTAACTGGCTGGTAAAACCAGCATTTACGTAAACTATGAATGACACTGGTCACGGTGTGTGTGATATAACGTTATAGGTTTCACTCTAATAATTCTGATGATGATGAACTGCGACTATGTTGTGTGGATACATTGCCTGTGTGTGCGCACCCGCGTCTGTCTGCGCCTCAACATGTCTGTGTATTTAATTCTACTGTTACTTGTTGACGAGATGACGAATAATGGTCTGTATATATACCTAGCTAGCCTGGGCTTTGAGGCCTTCTGTCATTCATGTTTCTTTTGTCACAGATGACCGCCCAGGAGGTGCGTTTGTGTGGCCTTCTGCTCCAGGAGCACTTTGGAGAGGTGGTGGAGAAGGTGGGAAGACACTTGCTCAGAAGTGGAGCACAGAACCTACGGACCATCGCTCATGAGACTGGCACCCCAATAGACCTGGTATTATGGCTAGTCCTATTCTTACTTCTGCTATGCTGTTACTACTGATATCACACACACACACACACACCTTGCTTCTCAACACACTACTGTCAGCTGATGTTTGGCAGATGGACCTTTGTGGGTTAGATGTGTGGGTAGTCAACCCAACCTACCCATGGTATGGTCAGGCAGCTAAGACCTGTCCTCCTCTGTCTCTGTACAGGTAAAGAAGTCTCTGTGTGTGCTTATACAGCATGGGGCCTGTGTGTTCAGCTCAGGCCGCAGAGGTCCTGGGAGCCCAGTGGAGTACCGGACCAGTTGTGAACATATCCTAAGAATTCTGCGCTACCCACGCTACATCTACACAGCCAAAACCCTCTACAGTGACACAGGAGAATTGCTTGTCGAAGAATTACTACAGAGAGGTCACATGACCATGAGCAGCACTGTTAAGACAGTCGCTGACCGTCTCACGCACAATATGGAGGGTCAGTATCTAGATGTCTGGATGGAATGAGTGTGAAATCAGCAATGGATTGTTACTGTTGTAAGACTATTTTCATGACGGTAATTTCCCATGTGTTCTCTTTTCTTTTAGAGGGGCGAAGCATGGAGTATAGTGAAGTGATATCTGCGTTCTCCAAACTGGTGGAGACCCATTTTCTGCAGCGTTGCCCTCCAGTGGCAGAGGCAGGACCAGCACCAAGTGTTACTCCAGCTACCCCTGGTGCCCCTGCTGCCCCTGCTAACACTGCCCCTCCCACACCTGAAAGCTTCGCAGACTGCTACAAGGTACCTCATGTCACACTCATAGGTCGGGGGAAACGCCATTGCTCCACTGAGGATGGAGAGGACCAAAGAAATGCGAAGAAGCCCAAGATGGATCCAGAGGTGGGTGTTTTGAGCTCAGTTACACTTTTCACACATTTTACATTTACGCTCTTTTTTTAATCTCTCTCATCTTATCCTCCTCAGTTCTCTCTTCCTTCCAGCGTCGTGTCTCACCATCCTAAAGGAAGACATTTGTTTGCATATCTTTTGTCTCTCACTCTCTGACTCAGACACACGGTGATGACGGGATCTATTGGCAGGTGAACTTTGAGAGGTTCCACCTACACTTCAGAGACCAGGCCATCATAAGTGCTGTGGCCAACAAACTGGACCAGGTCAGGCTTATGAAAAGAGGCTGACATATTCATTAAAGATTATTATTACTGTGGCATTTAAACTGGAAAGCAAGGACAGACTCATGAGTCATCATATAGGGGTAGACTGATGTGGTAATAGTTTATCTGTACACTCGGTACAGCTTTACCCACAACCTCAACTTGTCATCTTCTAAACCTCTTCCTATTTTCAACTCAGACTAGCAGTGAGATCGTGAGGACTATGCTGCGGATGAGTGAGGTGACGACCCCGCCCTCTGCCACCTGCACACAGGCGCTCTCAGCCAATGAGATCTTCAGGTCCCTCCCACCCAACTACAGCATCAGCCGACCCATCTTAGACCAGTACCTCACACTACTGGTGGATGACCCAGTAGGACTTCCACAAAGATCAGTTTATATTTTTCATTATTTATTTATTTCTACCAAGAATCTTTCTTTATCACTTTCTGTCTTCTCCATTTCCTAGATGGAGTTTGTGGGGAGGTCGGGTGACAGCGGAGGAGGGATGTACGTTGTCAGTATCCTTTTTATCTTGGACCCCGATACCCCAGAACCCATTGAAATATCATATATTTATTCTTTAGTTCATGAAATGCAAGACAAGGCTGCTTTTCTTGACTCATCTCTCAGATTTGCACAGAGCACTGGCCAACCTGGCAAGGGCAACGCTCGAGTCTGTGGTACAGGAGAGGTACGTGTGTGTACATGCATGTGCCATATGATCAGCAACTCATTAATCAATGTATTGATTTATTTACTTTAATCCCTCCTCAGATTTGGCTCCCGGTCTGCACGCATCTTCCGTCTGTTGCTGAGGAAACGTCACCTGGAGCAGAAGCAGGTGGAGGACTTTGCCATGATCCCAGCTAAGGAGGCTAAAGACATGCTGTACACGCTGCTTTCAGAGAACCTGGTCCAGCTCCAGGTACTCCCCAGCCTCGACACATAGAGGAGACCCTTTCCATTCACTCGCTTTGCATTTCATCGTTTCTTCACTTTACCTTCTCTTTTTCTCTTCATTTTTTGTTCTTCAGGAAATCCCCAAGACTCTTGACCACGCTCCCTCCCGTACCTTCTACCTTTACACTGTCAACCAGCTCCCTACTGCCAGAATGCTGCTGCAGCACTGCTACAAGGTAAAATGGCGAACATGAGCTATAGATGGATGGCTGAGAACTACTCATGGCATAGTGCTTTTGTCCTTAATGCTGGCTTGAGCCTTGATTGGTGTCTCGTCTCTGTACATTTTTCCTGTGCAGACAGTGGCCAACCTCATAGAGAGACGCTTGTTTGAGACCAAAGAGAGCAAGTGAGTGTAACCAGTGACTATGTGTTGCAAGATTCCCTGTGTCACTACCCCTGCGAGCCAGATGATTTCACATGACCATCTCGCGAGATCGTCTGGCTCGCTCTGCGACTGTATCACCAATGAATAGATCGATTGGCCTTATGTTTTGACTAACAGGCGTCTACTGGAGAAATCCCAGCGAATCGAGGCCATCCTGGCGTCTCTTCAGGCCAGCGGGGCGGAGCCTGAACAGCTGACAGAGGTGGAGGAGATGATCACTGTTCCCGAGAGGCAACAGCTGGAGTCCTTACGGCATCATATCAACAAGTACTACGCACACTGCACTTCCATTTTCTAATCAAACCACAATATCTGGTCACCTCATTGGTCTGGTGGTGTTGTCATTCTCACTAGCTGTCTACCTTTGTCCTTGTTCTCTCCAGGTTAGATTCAGCCGAGAACCAGGTTGATGAGACCATCTTCCTCCTGGAATCTTACATCAACTCCACCGCTGTAGCCGCACGATGAGCCAGTCATGTGCTAGCATTACAATCCACACCCACTTTATGTGTTTATGATTGGTGTGAATGTTTTATAGTTTATATGTATGTGAGATAGAAGCACTATAGCTTGGAAAGCTTCAGTATGGAATCCAATAAAATATTTTGGATTCATTATATTTTGCTTGGCTTTAATACATGAATCAGCAAATAAATAAAGTCAAAACAAGAATTCTCGTGTTCAACAGTTTTAATTTTGTCAAATAAACAAAACCGTTAGGACAGTGATTGGTTGAAATGTGAAACCGTGAAGATGTCTGTATATTAAATAGAAGAATTGTGGTTTAATACACATTGCTTTTTATCAAAATTAGAAAAAGATTATTTACATAAGTGCTCCCGACCCTAAAAAATAGTGGGTAGTGCATTTCTATTGGACCCGTGTAATGTTGTCTTTGGTCCTGGAGGTCCTTGTTGTGTCGCAGTCTCGAGTCCCACCATCTGTGTGTCTGTGCCACAGGGAGTGCCTACTAAGAGGTGGACTTTGCTTCACTGGTAGTCATCATGGCAAGTAAATGACTGAATGAAATGTCATGGCAGCAAAAGTTTGCTTCAGTCCTCGTGGTTCTCATCCTCCCCTCTGAGTTTGCGTGTGAAGAACCCCAGCTGACAAAAGGCAAGGACGAGGGATGAGTGAACATACCAAAAACAACTGGGCTAACTGGTGTTTCACTGATACTGAAAGAAACTGAAGTTAGGTGTAAGACAAGAATACCTTCCACAGTATGAAGATGATGAGGGCCAGTAGCAGCAGACCTCCAATGATGCTACCGATCAGAATCCAGAGTGAGATGGGAATAGCCCGTCCCTTCAGCACCTCCAGTACAGTCTAATCAATGGGGGGGAGGGAGGGAGATGAAACAAGGAAATAGAGCAGTAACAAAAAAGTTGATTCCCTTTCTGCCACTTACAACCCCTATAGTCTTACCTCCTGCCACACAGTGCCTGTGCCCAGAGTGATGAGGTTAGTCTCCTGAGCTGCTAGGCGGTAGACACCTGTTATCCTCACTGACTTATACTTTGCCTAAAGAGAGACACAGCGGATGACCAGTGTTGGTGTCAAAGGGTGGACCACCATGTATCTGAATGTTTAGGATAAAGTGTGCTCGAGTGTATCTCACTTTTCTGAAGAATTCGTCGTGAACTCTCCGGCTGATACGAATGAGTGCAGCCTGCCCTCTCAGAAGCTGCTGGACTTCGCACACCACCTCTATACACCATGACCTGCTGCAATTCTAGATGTGTATACACGCACACACACAGACACACACAATACATTGGAGATAAACCGAAATGCCCAGATGCTGCATGTTCTTCAGTAGCTGCTGTAACACCAGGGCCTTACCAGTATGTCATTCTGCATCATGTCTTCGGGGTGGAGGGGCCGCACATCTCTCTGTCTGCCCTTCAACTGGGCCAGATCACTCAGCACACTGCAGGTCACCCCTGTGGCCTAGGCAACAATTTAAGTGTGTCATACATGATTTAAAAGAGATACAAGTACACATTTGTAGCATTATTTGGACTACTCACATTGTATGAGAAGGCATCAGTGACGTTCATGAAAACTCGGTCCCCTGCTGCCACCGAGGGCAAATGCAGCCTCAGCTCCAGATTACTCACAGAGTAACAGCCCAGATTCTGCAGCTACACACACACAGACAAATGCCCCATTTTTGCCTCTTAGTATTATATCTCTATTTAGAGTGATCAGGCATCATAACTTATACTGAACACAATTCTCACAACACCCTTCGCCATGTGATTTGGCTCTATGTAAAGTCTATACAGTTAGCATGTGAGCCCAAGCTTTACCCTGAAGTGTGTGAAGAACTCAGGCCCAATTCCCTCTGACATTGTCCTAGTGGGGTGGACCTCATAGCGGTTCAAATTAGAGTCACTGCACAGAAAAAAGGAAGTCATACTTTGACAGCAGCAAAAAGGCTCAACATATAAACACACACACACACACACACAGTATAACTATTTACAAGAGGAACTATAAAACATACAACTGTTGGTGAATTACACATATATTGTACACACATACCTGCTAACAAACAGGTCTGGTTCATACTGAACAAAACTCTGCAGCTGAACACTGTTGTCCCCCAGAGTAGCCTCTCTCTCCACACTGTCACTGGAAGAGAGCCAAATGGTTACACAAACCATTCGTTCACATTTTCATTTAAAAACCTCATGTTTGCTGAAGTCTCCGGCACCTGTATACTATGTGCGTGGGCTATCAGTATCAGTGAGCTACCTGGCAGCATTGAGCTTCATCTGTACTCGACTGTGCAGAGAGGTGCAGCTGAACTCAAACTCCAACATGAAGTTCACCTGCATGCAGAGAGAGAAGAGCCTGCTGAGCTGTCTCAGAGGAGGTAAAGAGTGAGTAGTGCTGAGCCGAGTCATGGACATACCTTAGACTGGGAGCGAAACACTGGGTAGCTGACATTGCAGGAGTGGCTGTTGGTACCAAGTGCTGTACACTCAATCTTAAAGTGGGCATCCTCCTACATTGAGAGAAAAGCAGAAATAGCTTGTTAACGTGTATAGCTGGGTGTGTATATGTTTTGTGAATAAGCACATTCGTGTGTGGTGGGTCAGTGCATGTAACCTGGTGCACCAGGCTACATGCATGTATGATATAATCTTTGTGCAGTATATGAGTGTGGTCTACCCTAATGCTGAGGCTGGAGAAGTGCAGGTTGCGTGAATAGTGCAGCGTCAGGCTGGTGTTATAGGCATTCTCCAGTCTGTTCTGGAGCTGAACCTCCACTGCCAGACGCCTACGAGGACTGCGAATCACATAGGGCTTCTGTCTGTGGAGAGCATAACGTGTCACTACAACTTTACAGCAGGGCAGATGTTCTGTTGTTAAATTGGCCTGGGAGGAGGAGAGGATATGATGAGGAATATCTCTGTACCTTGTCCCAGAGATGTCCATTTGAGCCTGCAGCACCAGGTCTGTTGTACACACATCATCCTCACCACAGTCCTTGAAGAACTGGATCTGGAGAGGCGCGAGAGGGGAGAAAGACAGTATGTTGGTTGGAGAAAGGAGAGAAGAAAAGACTCGGTAATGCTATACTACTAATACTAACAATCATTGTTCGTGTCTGTCCAATCTAAACAGGCCGTGCCACTCACAGATTTCTTGACAGTGGTTGGCCAGCCCTCGTCCAACACTGGACCGCTCTCTGTGTCGTTGATCTTAAACCGCAGTGAGAAGCTGATTGGACGGATGTAGTCTGCTGTGTCCTATCAAAGACAGAGACAAATGTCAGCGATGAATTCAGGCCAAATGTGTCACTCTGTGCTGATGTGTGTGTTCTGATGGAAGTGAGTGTGTGTTTTGTGTATGTGAAGTGTTTGAATGTCGGTGTGTGTGACACTCACATAAACGTGGAAGGGCAGTGTGTAGCAGAGAGTCTCTCCTGTCTGAACTCTGACTGCCAGCTGGGTCTGTCTGTTGGAGCTGTCATCAAACAGGGCCCGCGCTGACAACTTCCTGTCATCCAACATGGCAGACACCCATAGGTCTGAGGAGAGATTGGGTAATTGGAACAGGGGTGTGGGGAAATTTCTGGTCCGACCTTTTTATTAATACCATTCTCTTCATTTGTCCAATTTGACAGCAGCCGGCTTATTCAGAGCCCTTACAGCTCTCGTTACCAGTGACAGAGCAGGGAAGCCTAACATAGTGTGTGTGTGTGTGTGTGTGTGTGTTGGGGAGCGACCAAAGAATAAAATGTTATACCAAAGCTATTACTGTGTGGTCCAGGGGAGCGGGAGACAGCTGTGAAGCAGGCGGTGGCATTGAGACAGGCAGACTCCCTGCCTCCCCTCTGGCAGGTCTTCTGGATGACGTTGATGGAGTGGGGCTGGAAGGACAGACTCACATTGATCTGGACTATACTTCGAGAGCTGGGGACAGGGGGGACAGTTAACCATAAAATTAGATTTTATTTGTTATGTATTTCTTCAATAAAATATGGAAAATATAAATAGCTATAATTAAAAAGGGTGATGTATTTAATATTTTGTTATCCCCTTTCATCTCCCCATGACAACTTCCCCTAACACTGACCTGTCCTTGTCTCATATCATCTACTTTATTCATTATTTCTCCAATCGCTCCCCTCCTCCACCCACCTGAGCAGTACAGCGTTGCCCTGTGCTCCCACTGCCAAGTCTATTAGCTCATCTCCATCCAAGTCCAACAGGGCACTCACACTGCGGCCAAAATACCGCAGTGAGGGGGAAATTGAAGAGGCTGGGATGCGCTGCATAGACAGAGAGAGAAGGTGAGAGAGGCAGAAACAGAAACCAAGATCAGTTGGCTTGAATTCTGAAAGGCAGCAATAATCCTGCAGCTTTCGAACGCGCCCGTAAGCCAAATACCTGTTTATAGTTGTGGACGAGGTAAATACCGTCCCCATGGTAGACATAGATGGCCCCCCTGTGGTCATCCTCCAGCGGGGCTCCCACCAGCAGGTCAGTGTAGCCGTCGTGGTTGAGGTCTGGAGCAGCCGCCAGTGCATAACCAAACCTGGCATCCTGGGACTTATCC
>CABFOQ010037326.1:9841-45354 GCA_900660455.1 Gephyroberyx darwinii | reverse complement strand
CATACACACGCGGTTGGTTGCAAAACTCATTCATTGCCACCAGATGACGCTCCTGCTCCACATTGTGCGACTCACTCTTGATTTGAGCAAGCCAATGAACTGAAGGGCTGACAAGCCTACCGAAAACAATCTGGCAGCGGTTTTGTGTGTGTGTCAGATACACGAGGTGCTTGGAATACTCTTATTGTAGCGCAGGCTGTGTGGTCAAGAGGCGATAGCTGCTCTCTCTGACGGAAAATCAGCCCTGCGTTACTTATAGGTTTGCGCGCGCGTGCGTGCGTGTTTGTGCTTCCTTTCACCAAAGAACTTGCCCTTGCCTCTCTGTCTGCCCCTCCCTTATAAATCAGCTTCGTCTTAACTTTTGTCAGTTCGCTGCCTCCAGGTCGGCAAACACGTGATAGGGTCCAATTGCAATCACACTATATACCCAATAGACTGCTTTCTAATGTAACAGAAATGCACACATCGTCACGTTCAAATTACTTGCTGATGTCCTAAGAAATGAAATCTTTCACCTGGACAACGGAACATAACTCATGGCTGCATGCTGCTGGCTCCATAGTGACATGATACCTGCAATTTACCAATTTGGTAACGTGTGTATATCCCCATATGGCTAAGTCTAACTTTCATATTCACATGTAGACTGACAAAGCTACAAGCTGGTTATACCAAGGTAGTCATTTTACTGATTTAATATGTTCAACAAAAAACCCAATCAGAGTTTTTCTTTTTGGACCAAAGGTGGCGCTAACAGAGGTCACATCCATGTCTGCGCAGTTCATTATTTCTCGACCCTTGACACTGCTGGTGTATGGGCTTAGAATTAAATAGCCGGATTCAAAGCCAGGCATGGTGTGCATGTTGAATATTCAATTAGAGGGGGGTACTGTGAAAAGTGAAGCTACGTGCCAGTCGTTCATCTTATATTATTGATTATTAGACAGCGTATTTATCTGCGTGGGTTCACTTATTGTGATCTGGGCGATAATAAAAATGACTTCAGTTAAGAGTTTCCAAGGTCATGATCAGCTGTATACGCCAGAACCACAGCAAAACAGCAGCCGCGTTGCCTACACTTTATCACCAACAGCTCTATAATAAGACAACTTAGGTAAAGTGTAGGCTATTTCTTTCCAGGTGTAGACATTTAACAACACCGAGTACAGTGGAAATAGCTTTCAGCCCATAGCTGCAGGCCGAGCTGTTAGGTGGACGCTGTTGTCACATCAGCTGTACAAAACACTGTCTCTTTCTGTCTCGTTCAGATTATGGGTAGCACGTTTAGCTGAATACAAAGCTAAACCGTGACTATTTTTAAATCACACAAATATAGGGCCTATATTTATGTTTACATCAGTTAAATATGTCCATCTAATATTTTAGGCGAAAAACAGCTGCACGCAAAATAAACAAATAACGAGAAGCAATCCACCCAAGAAAAGTTGTCAGGATGAAATAGTGTTAAACTATTAAATAACTACCTGTTTCACACAAAAAAAGTACCCCCATCCAACAATAACTCAGTGGTTTATAATCACAGGCGAGGCTGGAAGGCTGTAGCAGGAAGCACTTCGTCCAGTAAGAACGAAGCATACAAACATATTATAAACGTATAAAAGTATTTATACGTTTATAAACTATTTTGTTGAAATGTGTAGGCTAATATGTTACACAAACATTGTATGTTTATTGAGCTGGATTAGTTTAAAATGTGTTTGAATGTGCAGTGCCGCAGCAAGCCACGCGGGTCCAAAAGAGCTCTCATTGAGAAGCCACGTGTCCGTTTCCAAAGCCTCTCCAACTTAACCACCTCCTTTGTACGACTAACCCACATCGGCAGCGTCCCTCCACATAAAGGGATTTGCAATTTCAAGATATTTCAGCTTAAATGTTTTTGACAGTTCCCTCGCTTTTACCTCGGCTTGGTTATTTTAACTGTGCCAAATGGGTCACCTTGGGTTGCTGTCTGCGCGCAAAGGGCTTTTGCGCGCATTCAGTCTGAATTTTTTCCAACTTTCCTTGACGGGGAAACCAGCTGCTGGTCGTGAAAAGACGGCTTATTAATTGTCCTTTGTCATGCAGAATTGCTTGATTTCTAAAGAAACGTACAAAGGCTCTTTTTCAGGATTCAAGTATTTTGTTTCGTGCGTATTTTCAAACCATCGAATCAGCTGCAGCGCCGCGCCGTCTACCAGACTCTCAGGTACTGACGGCCTGCTCCCTTTGTCCCCTTTTAATGCTGTTGTAAATCGTGCAGACTGATTTGTTACAAGCTGTTCTTTTAATCTGATAGATAAGAGACATGTCAAAGAAAAGCCGTAAATAAAAAATTAGCCGGAATAAAGACAAGGGCGAGTCTGCTAGATGGGCGCCTGTTGACTCAAGCGGCTCTCCAGCGTCAGGGGAGCCCTCTCCTCAGCTCTGTCAAGGTTACGTCAACAATTCGCTTTTATTCTTTTTAAAAAGACACCGTAGTCCCTTTTGCTTCAATGAATTGATCGGCACAAAATTAAGAATAAATAAATTGAGCATTTGGAGCACCGAGCGTATAAGCTCCCCCAGGGCGCATACCCTCGGGCTATTGAACGGATAAAGGGCGCTTTGCAGAGGACGTAGTGAGCAAAATGGGGCTCTATGGTGCAATTAACAAAATAGTCTAATCCCATATCTTAACAAATGCAAATATTGGAGTTTTGTTAAGATGGTTAAGTGAACAGTTAAATGAAAGTTTACAAGTGAAACTTCACATTCCAAAAGGTACAATGATGCGGATAATGTGCAGTGCCCTATTTAAGAATAGTTTTTGTTGTCAGAAAAGTCTGGCGATACGTTTCTACGGAAGTAAATATCATTTAAACCCTATTCCACATAATAAATGTAATTTTCAGAACCCACGGTTGAATCAGCAAGCATCAGTAACGGTGCGTAAAATAGGCGACCAAAACTGGATCTATAGGCTATCCCTCTAAAAAGCACGGTCTGTTTTTTGGGATATTTTGGTAACCAGAGATTATACTTCTTTAACTGCAGTGAAAAATCATATAGGCACAATTTGTAGTCAAATTCTAACAAGATATGATCATAACCAATATAGGCTAAATCCATTGCCTAAAACCTTACATATATGCCTATAAATGTTGCAGATTATTTCAAACCGCTTCAATGATATTTCCATCTCATATTCTATGATACTTAATAATTATAATACAATTTTATACTACAAAATGATTACAAAATGAATTGGTTGTGTTAAATAGGCTTACAGATTGACTGAAACACACCTGGAGGTCATAAAACAGACAACACACTTGACCACCGTTACGTTAACAATAGAACAATATGGGTCATGGACACCAAACTGACTCTCTTTTGCTCATTTATTTTCATGTTCGTAGATAAATATATTAAGATATCCGCTATCTTGATGCACTATTATACACCCGTAGCGATTATTAACTCAGTCACACGAGACGTATCATTTCAATTCAGATGAAGATTGACAAGAGCTCCAAAGGGCCACGCAACCTCTAAATTTGGGCTGAGTGTCCCCCAGGGAAAGGCTAAGAGGACTCATAAGAATGTCTTTATCACTCCTGCATGATAGAGATTAACAAACATTTGATTTACTCCTTTAGAGCCACGGATTTACTTCAGCTGGTATAGCCTAACGTACCCCAATCTAGATACACGAACACGTTCTGTCCGCAATGTTCAGCCTATAGGAAAAGATTGAACTCTTCGAAGTATATTACATTTATGTTTCAATAAAACCCCACAAATTGTTTTTGGCCCTTTGGGCAAAGAATATGTACCCAATCATTCACTTTTTCAGTCTTCTCTTCACAGCCTTCATATCAAACTGCCCGTGCGCACAGTAGTTTCATGTATAGATTACTGAAAGCTGGCGCATGGACAGAAATGTTTTCATGCATCTTAATTTAGTGGTATGTCTGAAAATGGCTAATAAATCCATTGCAGATCTACACCTGTTGCCACATAGAGCGCAGCACGGCTATATGTGGGGAGATGTAATTAATGTTTGCAAAGTGATAAGGCGAACAATTTTGACTAAAGCCCATTAGACACCCATCAGTTATTTCCTATTGTTTTATGATAGCATGATTTCATGACTATATTCTTATTTAATTCCTTAGCAGCCTAAGCTCCAATGTGCCAGTATTAACGGCCTCAGTTTACTTGCCAGCGCCAGTGTGCGCTCCCAGTGGTGCGCAAGGGTAAAATGTTTGACTCAGACGACAACGTAGGCTACCGCTCAGAAATATTTTTTATTTAAGTATCAACATTTTTAAATAAATAAATATTTTTCAATTACACTGAAGATATAATTTCAGAGTGATCTCAATGATGCGACAGTGAGGAAATTTCTCTCCAACTTCCCATATGTTTAGTCACAGTTCCATCCACATAGAATGAAATCTAACCAGTATTCACAATGTAAAATACTGCTGTCTTCCCCAAAATACTAATAAACAAATGTTGCTATTGATTTTGTTATTTGGGTTTGTTGTTACAAATATGCCTACCATACTTATCGGATTGGCAACAACAAATGGACCGTTTTCAGAAAAAAACTACATACAAAACGTACAACATGTATACAACTATACAATAATTCAGGGCAACTCCCTGATCATATATTCTCTTCCTATGTACAGACGACTGAACACAATTGGAACAGTCTTTTTTGGCTGCATTCAAAATTTCACATCATGAGGACCAAAATCTTCCGGAGGTCAGGCTGAGCTCAAGGGGAGACGGACAGGTCCACGTCCTCCTTTTCGGATGAGGAAGGCGATATCGGAATGTCATCCTCCTCTTCCTCTGAGCATCTTGCGGACGAGCACTTGCAGTTATGTGAGCCTGTCCTGTGGCCGTTGTTCTTCCCCTCCTTTTTGTGCTTGACCCTGCGATTTTGGAACCAGATTTTCACCTGTTTCTCGGACAAGTTCAGATATGTGGCGATCTCGATGCGCCTCAGTCTGGAGAGGTACATGTTGGAGGTGAACTCTCTTTCCAGCTCCAAAAGTTGTGTACTGGTGAAGGCTGTTCGCATGCGCTTGCTGCTCTGAAGTTTGCCGTTGTTGTTTTCTGTGAAAATAAGAACGAACGTCAGATATACATGCATCATAAAACACATAAGCAAATGTGGCGTTGCTCGCTTGTTCAGAGCCGTAACTCGACCTCTACTCACCGATGGAGATGCAGTGGAACTGACGTGGATCTGGGACTGAATACGCAGCTTGGTAAATCCCCGGGCCGTGGCTGAGGTTGACGCTGTTGGAGGAAGAGTGTTGCCTCGACAAAGTGGAGTGGCAATACTGCGAGCCGAAGGGAGGAAAGGATGCCTTGAGGAGCGGCAAGGTCGGCGGAGACGGATGGAGCTGGGACGCGGTCATGCACAGCGGGCAGAAGCACAGCAGTCCCGCTTTCCTGGAGTGGCAGGAACCCGGCAGGCCGTGAGGGTGGTGAGACGAGTGCACGGCGTACGGAAATAAAGGTGGGTTGTTCTCGTTTCCTTTGTCGTTTGCCTCCCTTAAAATCAAGGAATCCACGAGAAAAGACCTCGGCATCTTTGCAAACCTGTTGCGCAGTATCGGTAGACTTTACGCCAGCTCGTGGTGTTCAGACTGCTTGCTCGGACGGTGGACAGCGAAGTGGTGCTGAAGCTACGCTGCCGCTCTTTAAATACCCGCCGTGGACTCGGTTCGGCCATGTGACGGTTACGCTGTAAGCGCCTGAGAGCTCTCAATAGGGTTTTGTGCCTTTCTCTTGCCATTCCCACTGCACGCTTCCCCATTATTTCACTTGTTAACTAAATGAACTGCATAATGTAGTCTATTCTTGTCAGCCCCACCCACGCCGCAAGAGGCGGCACTGCCCATTCTCCCTTTTATCATCACTCTCATTTTATCATAGCTATAGCTTAAAATTGAGAAAGAAAACATTTCTGCCACATTGGGAAAGCCAGCATGTGTATTCAAGTAGGTTAGTCTTAGAAATTAGGCAGCCTATAAGATGTGTTTAAAGTGGGGTTATAGGTCGGTCTTCAGCTCAGGCTTATAACGAGACATTCTGACGTGAACTAAGTTTCACCACTCAGCAGGTGCATTTATTACATTTTATTAATTTAATTTCAGGTAATTTACAGACTCGTATCCTTTTCTGTTCTTTAAAACAAGAGGGCTAGGCTATGGACTGTCCGGTAAGCTTTAATGATAACCAGTCTCTGTCGTCTAAGTTTTTGCAGTGTTTTCTGAAACATCTTCTCTGAGGTTGTAGGCTATCTATCTATCTATCTATCTATCTATCTATCTATCTATCTACCTACCCTACCTATTTCTTATTTAGTTGAGAGTTGAGCGTAATTGCTTACAGCTGAATGTAAAAGTATCGGGTATGCATGTGTATCCATTTTAAGGTTAATGTGTCATTTCTGGGCACAAAAAAGGACAAGTCATTGCCTGAAGGCAGTGCTGTTAAAGACCAGTGATTAATTCCTTTGCTCGGGCCCCTGCCGAGTCGGGGGGAAAGAATATGTAAAAATAACCAGGTTTTCACTTGCCGGCCCTTATTGAATGTCATTGTGGAGAGTTTTCAATGAGAGAGAAAGAGAGTCGAATTAAAGTGTGTGACAGCGGCGGATAGACGCAACAAAGGCGACTCTGTCATAGAGGAGCCGAAAGCGCAGCGCGTGAAGCCCCCGCCTCGCTCTGATTGAATTAAGTAATAGGAAAACATTTTCTTTCACTTTAGGCTCTCTAAACAAGATCTTCAAAGGGACGGGGATCCGTAATGTGTGAGTAAATAGTGGAATGCGAATTCTCTTCCTCTTAGGTTTGCTTTTTCTTTTATATACATATATCCTCATTCTGCTAACCTAAATGAATAGCCTGACAAGTTAAAACGACGAGGAATCTATAGACAATCTGTATTTGGCGTACAATGTGGAAAAATGTAGAATAAACAAACTATAGCTATAACTATAACTATAGCTATAGAATAAACTATAACTATAGAACTAACACACCAGTTTGTTATGTCTAATGCGGCAATGATTTTCGCAGTGTTTCTTATTTGTGATGATACGTTTAATGACCTTTTCAGCATTAATGGAGCAATAAAATGGTGAGCTGGTCGGATGAACTTAAAGGGCATGCAAAATAATAGGATAGCCCTATATATCCTGTACAGAGTTGAAGTGGAATTTATTACTTTTATGCTTTCAAGTGTGTCGCATTCTCGGTTATTGTACAACAACAAAGGCTTATTTTTACGCTTATTTCAGTCAATTGTTGCCGATTAGTCTATTTAGGTTTATTTTAGTCTACTGTTCCCTTACATGCGTGACAATAGCCTACCATCTGCTCAAAGCATTATTTTTCAGAAAGTCCAGCGAAGTGGCTCTTCAGCTCAAAAACATGCCCACATGATGGTGTGATGCTATCTGTTTTATCCTCATAAAAAGGCCTACTGGCTCAGCTTCACACCACTAATCTTGCATAAAGGATAGACCTGTAATTAGGATGCACCATTAAAGTAGGTACAAATTAGGAGCAGTTAAACCCTTTAACAAGATGTAGGTATGGAGTCATGCAGACAAAAACCTGTTATCTGCCAGAGCCATTTTCATATTAATTTGACTCGTCCTTTCATTTTATGCCAGGAGTCCACCATTAACTAATTTGCCAATCTTGCTACAATCCCCGGGACCTGTAAGTACAATTCTATAGCTTTTATTACGATCCTTAATTAGGCATTATAATGAGTTAATGACGTGTTAATAAAACAAACCATCGAAAGCAGATGTCTTATTTTCATCATACATTAAAAGCACTATTTTGGTCCTGAAGAGTTTTTTTGGTGCATGAGGTAATATATAAAATATAAATATATAAATATATATATATACACTTAAAATAAAATTGATCTAGAATTGTGCTGGCCTAAACAGCAGAATAGCAATGGATTATTTGGTAAATTCAGCTTTAACAATGGCAGAGGCTGAATGGCTGTGGCATCTTGATGTATTGCTTAACATAAACATATTATCAAAGGCCCTAATTTTCAAATTATGTACAGCAGTCACCCTGTGGATAGGAATAGAGGTTTCATGGGTCGTCACACAGGGAGGCTCATCCTAATTTGCAAACCCAACTGGAGACTGACAAATAGTTTTGACCTCCCTCTGGAGGCGCGGGCCAGAAGTGCAAAGAATCTCATCCTCCATAATGACTTGTTACTGAGATAAATAATCGAGGGAAATAGCCCACTCACACCACAACGGTTCTATTACAATTTGTACTTATTCCAAACTCAGAAAACAAAAACATCATTTTTCCTATTCTTATGATATAGGTCCATGTAATTTCTGACCTGATCCATATCTTTTTTCTATCATAAACCAATGAGCTAAAAAAAATTCAGTGCAACTTCATTTATTCAATGCATAACTTATCAATAAATACAGTTGGTAAATCCACTTAATAATGTTGACAGGGGAAAAACGGTTTCCCTGAAACAGTAAATTATTTATAAGATATTAAGTACGAACAATTGCCATCACTCAGACTCAGCCCTGATGATAACACTGACCAGTGCCTGCTGTGCCTTTTGAGAAGCACATTTTCATGGGCTTTTATGTAATTATACCCAAAGATCTCGTGCCTGATGACATAAAGAGAGCAGTCTGTTTATGGAGATGTAGTCAATATCTCCTTTTATTTTAGTATGAATAATTCATAGTTTAAGACACTATCCCCCCACACTTAATATGTACACACACTTAAACACCCACACATCTCTAATACAAATGATGGTTTTAGTTGACAGTGTAACAGGATTTAAGGTCCCAATGGGGTTTGGCCAAGCCATGGATGGGCGCTGTGACTGTCGACGTGACACAGAGGGCCGGCTGCCCCTCCTAATCTCCCCCTAAGGCAACTTCACAGACTCCAGATCCTGCTGCACCTCCATGGACACACAAAGACCTGATTATCATTCATATGCTCGCCAGAGCCACCAGTCCAAAAGATAACAGATGACACATAAGTACCAGCTGAATAGTGCAATATGTTTAGGCTGCAGCAGGCTATTGGGAGTAATGAATCCTTAAGAGAGAGAGAGAGGGAGAGAGAGGAAGAGAGAGAGAGAGAGACCCAGACAGACAGAGATACAGAGAGTCTTCTAAGATGCCATGATATGGCGGAAATGAGGATGCTACAGGTGAACATGGACATGACCAGAACTGAAGAAAGTATATGTGAAACATGTTTTGCTGCACTTGTAAATATAAGGAATTAAAGAACCAAGCATCCCAGCCTCCTTGTGTGTTATGGTTTTCTTATGCTGTGTAGCAACCATCCACATGTAGATAAATGATTAATTTCAATCATTATTTTGGGATGATGCTATGTAGAAATACTGCTTCAGTCAAAATACACAGCCATGGTCCCACCTTTACACTGATAAAATGGTATTATACTTTAAAAGGGGCAAACAAGAAAAATCTGACATCAAGAAAATTAAGAATAAACTGACATTTTCAACATATAAGGAATAGTTATTAGACATATATTATTTTTAATAATTTTGTATTTTTCAATAGGAAAATCAATGAAGATTTTCTCAGAAATCTCAGGGATGAATGCATCCTACAGGGGCAATAGTCGTCACATTTGCTTACAATTAATAAAGGATAGCTGTGCAATTATTTTATAGTAATGCAGCATTTTCATCAATATCACAAGTTACAGCTGGCAAATCACTGAATGACATTTGATATCTCCAGTTCCTGATGCAGACAAGAGAAGCGTCATATCCCTGTCTCTAGGCCAGAGGTTAGGAGTGAAAAAGGCTATAGCTTCTGCAAGTTTGATTGTATTTTTGTTCACATTAAAATAGTTTTTTCTCCTCTATTTGTTCATTTTAGACCAGTCCAGGAATGGTAATGATGATGATGAGACTAAGTACAGCAAGAGTTTACAGTCAGAAAGATCAATGTGCAATGATGATAACTCGATAATATAATAATGAAAGTGGTGAAAATGCAGTGCAAGAGGCAGTCGAACCTGTGGTGGTAATGGAACAAGGTGAAGTTGTGGTGATGTTGGTGAAATGTTTTAGTTTAGTAGTGAGAATTTTTATTTTCAAACTTTCAGACTGACAAAGAACATGGTCAAGACATTCAGGAGCCGCATGTCTCCACAAACATCGGCCAGAGTCAAAGCATAAGGAAGGCACGTCAGGAGTCAAGAGAGCTCTATGTGTCAGTTTGTGATAGAGATTGCAACTATTGCCAACCTGGCATATTCTTTTTCATTGGTGGCTTTATTATGTATGCTTTCTATTGATTTGCAGACGTTAATCAATGAGTTTGAGCCCCTTCAAAGTTCTTGCCCCTGCATCCAAATAATTTCCTCTCATTCTAAAAGAATCATCCTGGGTGTTGTTACCATCAACTTTCCCAGGTTTGACCGTGATTGTGAAGTGATTACAAATTGAGGAGTAAACCTGCACAACATCACAAATTAACAATCACAAGCACCAAGCCACTGAGGTTGCATTGCTCTTTTTTATATTAAATTATATTATATTATTGATACACTTGTCACACATTCAACACATACACATACTTCAAATTAACACATCCACCTGTAAAGCAAGTGGCCAAGCTGTTCATCACAACATTGCTGTTGCATGAATATGGCAAATGCTGCTTCATACATTACAATGACACTTAGTTTAAGCTGTGATTCTTGGAGACGGTTCCTGAAGCTGAAAACATAGAGACTTTGCAGTTGGCTTTGCAGCATCTGCTAGCAACCATGGCTAGTGCCACCTTGGAGACTGGAGAAGGTAGTTGCTAGATCCCACGACTTCTACTTACAGTGTTACAATGGATTTAAACATTAACTTTAAACAAAATTGACTTGTACTTCCTTGCATTTTTTAGTATAATAGGCAAATAGACATAATAGTCAATATCCAGAGCAGGTAAAAATTATATTAGACCATATCAAGGGAAATTCACACAGTTCCATACAGGAAATCCATACATCTAAACATCCCTTACTCATCCTTTTCTTTAAACTCAATGTTTATAAGGTAGATATTAAGGAAAATGACTAAGGTACTGACAGAATGAATGAATGAATAGTTTATCAAGTTTATCAGAACACGGAATACACACACACACACACACACACACACACACACACACACACACAGCTGAATGCTGTTTTCTTTTCACTTTGTGTTTGCTATAATTTCAGACCAATAGCCAACCCGGTTTGTCTGTCATGTGTATGTCTCTGTAGTGGTTAGGGTTAGGGTAAGTACAGGCCAAGCACTGGTTTCTAGGTGCTACACCAGCCTCTACTCAGTTGGCCACGCCCACGATCCCTCTGAGTTGTGAGGTCTAGCAAATAGCTAGCACAATGTGTGTGCAATGTGTGAGCAAATAAGGGCTAAATAACAACAACTGGGCTAGAAAAAGAGAGTTGTGGTGTGGGTGTAAGTCCATTCACTAGCGTTCCTTTGGAGGGCGGTGCTACGTGCGAGTGACTGGTGTCGCAAGACATCGCAGCCACGAAAGATAAAAATCCTCTTTCTCAAGCCAAAAGAGCAAATTACAAAACAGTATTATTATTACAGTATTTTTCATTGTGATATATTACCTCTTCACTAGACATTTCTGTTACGTCTCTGGTCTAGCTAGCTAGGTCTCTGTTGTTAAAATGTGACTTTATTCTTTGTGCCACCATTTCTCAGTCAAATACACAAAATAGTCAAAAACACAGATGATTGTATCCTCAAAAAATAATGCTTTTGTAAGCAAAGGTGTTAAGATCTATTTTGTAACAATCCACAATATGCTTGACGCTCGCTTGACACTCATGCCCCCAATCATTTTGTAACAATAGGTATCACTTTTTTCAAATGGTGGACATCTCATTGTGGAATGAAATTCATCTTTTAATTCAAAAATTGACACAAGTTTAAAAAAAAAATTGGCCTTAAGATTCCAAAGAGCACTTGAAAAACATTTCTTCATGTTTTGTCAGTATGAACATGATTGTCATCCATTTCTACAAAAAGCCTCTTTACCTTGAAGCTACCTTAAAACCCTTTCTGAACAACCCGCTTCCCTGGTTGTTGTAAATTTGAATGAGGCTGAGATAATCCTAGAAATCATTGAAGGACAGGTAAAATTAGTATTCCAAAAACCTTTCACATACAGATAGATGAAGATGAGCTCATTGGAAGTCAGAGTCACATGGTTCAAACTATTCCCTATTATTATTGCTCCAGGAAAGTACAAGGCACAACAGAATGCAGTTTTATAACAAAACTGACAGTTGTAAAAAGTTGTTTTTGGCAAGAATAAGTGGGAAACAGATGTGAACTTGAGAATTTGGCCTTTCTAAATGGTATGATATTATGAGAACTCTTATTGATTGGTCCATTCTATTTTTTCCCTTTTCTACATTTTTACTTCAGAGATAAAATAACCAATAAATGACCAACTAATATCTTTTACACTAATACAAAGTACAGCCAATGCATTTGTGAACAACAACAATTGTCATCAATTCAATTATGCAACTGTGTCTTTTGACACGCAATTTCCCCAAACATCTCCCCAAAAAGTTTAAAAATGTGTTTTGGTCACAATATTTAGAAAAAAAACAAAATCCTTGAAGGACTAAATATCATTGGATGATTTTAAATTCCCTTTTGATGTAAAATCCATTGGTTATGGTATAGATATGTCTCAAACTTCCCCTTTGGCCCTATTCATAAAGAAGCCTTGAAATACTCTTCAAAGGGGTTTGTTACTCTGTGGAGGTCAGTAGGCTATTACGTATGGCTGACTCACATTTTTCCAAATCAGCAGACTTTTGGCCTAGAAATAACAGGTCAAACCAATGAATTTAATGAACTCTCCCAGACACAATGAATGCCTCTTGCCATTTGAACCCTAATAAAGGGATATGGGCAGGTCAGCAAGTCCTTTCAAGGGGTTTGTACACAAATGTGACAGAATGCAGTTACTTCAGTGTCTGCGCTGACAAGTTGTTCAAAGTATTGGGGATGTCAGTGATAGTGCCTTCATCCACAGTGCCCCCTTTGTTCTCTATTCTGTCTCTGTTTCTCTTTCATGAACTCTTCCCAAGTGCAAAGCTAAAAGAATGCAAGCTTCTTTCTTGATATTCCACATGCCTCATTTCTCTAGGCCAAATGTTATGTTGAGCATGTAAGAGGCTTTCTTGTTTAGAAAACGAAATAGAATTATAGCCTAGAACAACTTCTGATGGTAACTTTCTACTCCTCCCTCCTTTTCACTGCTCTACTTTTCTGATCCTCCCCTCTTTCACTCCCTTCATTCAATTCTTCCCCTCATTGATTGTCACTATTTCTCTGTCTCCATCTTAGGCTCTCTGATGTTTCATTGGGCTTTCTCCAGGGGCTAATGTGGAGAAAGACGAACCGACAAGGATATGGCTATAAAGAGAAAGGACATGGGGTGAATCTAAAAATAGCAGAACTTTCAGAAGTTTAAAGAACTTAAATCTTCAACTTATACAACTATATTGTTTTGAAAATGTTCCGAGAATTGTGTTTGATGCGGCTGCTGTTGTTTTGAGCTGAGAAAAAGACATCTTTAAGCATACGGTATTTGTGTATTCACTTAATTGAATCAATTGGAAGCCCATGGGAAACCACCAAGGGGGGTAAGGGGCAGGGAGGAGGGAGGTCATAGAGTAAAAGCAGGAGGGGGAAGCACCCCACAAACAACTCATGTAACTTTTACTCACTGATTTTGAACTCAGTTCATGATTGCTTCATTCTCAGTGTCTTACTCTTAACAGGATCTGTAGGAGCTTGAGTAATATCACTTAGATGTCTCAGCAGCAGACACCAAGACCACTGGGATTCCTTAACCGTTGTCTCATTAATGACCTCCTGTTGTTTGCCCCATTTCCTCTCCATTCATCTCACATTAGCAGCTTTTTCAAGAGTCAGTGTTATTTTGGAATTGTTTTAATTATTCAGTATACAAATGTCAACACAAACTTTTCAAACGTTTTTAAATATAACACTTCCCAATAAAGCACCGTTTTTCCACGTAGTGTTGCATTCTGTAAACTTTCTTCTGACGATAAAATAAAAAAATGAAAGTGTAATGATCCCGTTAGGGAAATTGGAAAACAGGCCTGAGGCAACATGTTCTGAAGTTTCTGTTGTGAAAAGTAAATTTTTCTCCAAATATTAAACTGTACCCACTCTTAAGAGTGAGGCAGTTTCCTAGGTGACAGCAACACTTTCATGGCAATGAATGAGAAATTTGGATACATTTGCATGAGTAAGAATAGCCCCCTGTATGATTTTCATAACCCAATATCCCCTTTTCTTCTCAAATTTCTATCGCAGGCATTGTGTTTTGGAGTCAGCTTTTGTTTGATTTTTTTCCCCCACTTTTTTGTCATTGCATTTTTCTTGTTCCCCCGATCCTAATGACTGAGGGGTGATGGCTTCTTACTCTCTCTCACACTCTGTCTTTGACAGTGTATGGCTCTGTGCAGCTTTTTCTCAAGAGTTATGACGTAAGCACTGTGAAAAAGCACTGAGGTCTAGGCTAATACACATATAATGTCTATCTACATATATATATCTATATATGCCCATATATGTCTATATATATAGTGGGTGTGATGACGGGTCACTGCCCATTTCACAGGGTCCCCCAGTTTTCTGCAGATGCACTCTATTGAGGAGGCGCCACGCGGCGGGACGCTGCTGGGAGGTGGTTACTATGTCTCCATTACCATAGAAACTAACACACTGGCTTTCAGCTGGTCTAGGCCAGGGGTCCACTGACACCAACTTTCACACTGCTGACAAAACCCAAATGGACCTCAGCACTCTGAATAATAGCCATTTGTACCCAGTTCACTGGCAAAATGAGCTGCCAGCAATGCTATGACAGCTATGACTGCACAAACTTAAAAAAAAATGAGTCCTCTTTGGACCACTTCCTTAATGAGCACAAGATGAGAAAGAATCGTAAAACAGAACAACTCACACTCAGACAAAGATATGGGGTGGAACATTTGAGTATTGACCGCTGTAAAACTACTGCAGTATATTTATTATGATGCCAGCAACAGGTCCTCATAGATAGATATATTTTTCTCAAGTCCAAGTGAGAGAATGATGCATCTGCAGATGTTCATACGTTAGCTTACAATCAGTAAGAACATGAAGCTCTGCTGTTTGGTGTGTGTGTGTGTGTGTGTGTGTGTGTATCTCTGCCTTTGTGTCTGTTTATATTCTATTTGCACTGCACTTATGGTCACTTATGCAATGTGTTTGTGCAACTTTGCTTGATTTGAATGTCAGAAAATGTGTTTTGAGCATCCCTAATGTATCATGTATAAATTACATGGTATAGGTAACAAATGAGCATTCTGGAAGGTACAAGGTCATAGTTCACAATTGATACTCTCACCCCTGGCAGGTGCAGCTCATAGGAGTGTGAGGAGGCGGCCCCTCATCTCTCCCACCTCTTCACGCTGCTCAGCCAGAGAAAGGGAGGGGTGTAAATGAGTGCACTCCAGAAAGCCATCACCTGCTCCCTCCACCCTAAAATCCCCACTAACTCTGCCAGACAGAGATATCCTACAACCCCAGCTCTAATTTTCCAACTCTGAGTCATGAGAGAGACAGATGCAGAAAGAAAGAGATACAGACAGAAAGAGAGAGATAGAGAAAGATAGGCAGAAAGATAGTGGGAGTTAAACATTTTAACTGTTAGCTTCCATGCTGGGATGTGTGGAGTTTTGTTTTTCGCCTGTTTTGTTGTTTTGAGTATGAATACATTCATTGGCAGCAAAATGTACATTTGTCATGCCTATAGAGGGCAGTGAATTGGACTGGAAGAGGCATTGAGTTTGTGCGGACAGAGAGCCCAAGGGTGAGGTTGTGTATTGATGGATGCCCCTCCCAGCTTCTCCCAGATTCTCCCTCTATTGTGACTTTGAGTGAATGTATCCTCTCGCTAAAGGCACTGGAATGTGTCTTCTCAACTCCTGTGATGGATGGGGCCTTGTTTTGCACTCCTCTGCCCCTCCCTCTGAATCCCTCTTTCTCTCCTTCAGGCTTTGACTCTTTCATTACATCCTTTTATTCAACACCAATAAAAGTCAGTGATTCTTCATCAAGTGTTGTGCAGATCTGAGAGCCTCTGTTATTTTTCATCAGGAGTGTGTCACACATCACTATTCAGCCCCACATTTAAACAAAAACAGACACTTGCATATAGGCAGAAGCAGGTGGAAATACACCATCCAGGAATTATTTAAAATAAATACAAGGCATATCCTTTATATTTAAATTGAGTACTTAAATTAAGTTAAGTTGTCTATTGTTATTTGGCACATTATTTTTAAATACCACCCTTACAAATCTGCCTGAATGTGATGTACTCTTTTTCCTAGAAAGAGTTAGTGTCATGTTTTGCCTATTTGTAATTATTACTGTACTAAAAAGAAAGAAAAACAGAAATGGTGGTGGTGAATGCACACTCTATGGTAACCTTTTATGTATGTACAGGTTAACACCAACATAAACTGTCTTACTAGGGTGCCAGGCCACCATGAGCCGCCATCAGCACAGCTTGTGTGTCCCTTGGCATTGAATTAATAGTACATGCGTCTGGAACTCTGTCGGAGGTATGGAACACGATTGTTCCTCAAGAAATTCAATCATGGTGTTTTGTTGATTATGATGTCACACACTTTCTCAGACAGCGTTTCAGAATCTTTGGTGTTCGTAGGTCTTCCGTCCATCTGTGACCATTTGTGTCATCCCTGTCATCAGGAATGAAACGTTTTATAATAGGATATTTTGTGTTTATTGCCATTTACTTCGCCCTCAAAGGGGTTGAGTGGACCAAACCTTTGCAAGAAAATTGCTCCCAATCCCAATCAGCTTTCAATATACTTTGTATCCCCCGTGTCCATTATTTTCCATTATTTTAACAGTTGGCTGTGTATCATTTTAAGATGCCACACACTCAGACATAATTTCAGATCACAAGTGGCTTCATAAAATGCTAGAAGGACTCTATTTAAAAAAGTATTATTCAATAGGGTGTTGCATAAGAAGCTCCAAACAGGAGTAAGGCCTTTCAAATGAGTCATCAACTCAGTTGTCATGCCCTATGCACTATGCTCTACTGCTCATCACACTTTACACACACACTTTGCTTTTTAACACAATTATTAAATTTAACACAATCTAAAAAAACTGTAAATTTCAGCTGTATGTATTTGATTACCAACAGTAACTATTGGTAATACTGTAAAAGCAAATTAATTAGGTTTCCGATTCAGATATTGCACGTTGGTCATATATACTTGAATTACTCAAAAAGGGGAAAAAGGAATTTAGATTGAACAATTATATAGACACTATACACCATACAGACACTATATTAGAGATACTGGGATTACTACTATTACTTGTAAATTGGAATAACTCTCATCTATAGTGCATCAGCAAATGTTCAAAAGGGCTTTACTGTTTTACATAAGCCAACTCCCTGAAATAGCAGGAAAAAAAAGAGCTAGGCCTTCCAGGCGATTGTAGAAAAACAGACACCGCTACTCAAGCAGATGCAGTGTGAAAAGCATGTTTGTCAGTATGCAAGTATGATTGAAGTCAATAATCCAATATTCATAATAATGGCTACACTAACTGGCTATTCAGGGAGATCATACAAAATATTTTTTTAACTAACATAATGATTCGAAAAAACATTTTGGTGTCTTCAAAAAACAAGTAATAACATGTTCCCCTGGTTCCTTGCCAGTCCGTTGGGAGTTCATATATATTTGACTGACTGCTTTCAATTTTTAAATAAAAAATAGAGTGCCAGTTTCTTACAGATCAATTTGTTTATTTCACTTTAGAAAATACCTTTGATAAGGAAGATGTGGGCCTACTGAGGATGACATAAAATAGTGGTTCTGTAGAAAGACAATTCACATTGTAACCCCAATTCATGCCATAGCTTGAGTCTGTCTCTGCGTGAATATCCAAGCTTGTTTTCCATGCATCTTGACTCAGCAGGGTCAAATATCAAGAGTCTCTTCTCTTAAATTTCATCAGTCTAATCTAACTCTAACATTGTTGAAATTAAATCATTACTTTTTCACCTTTTCTGTTTGGTTATGTCCCAGCTGGCTCTGATGGCATGTTATATTGGTCATATATAGGCTCTGCAAAAATGATTTTACAGTAGGGTTTTTGTCGTGCCTCTTATATTTTTCAGCTTCACCAGCCTCACACCCCTGAACATCTGTATTACCCCCTGTCAGCTTTTCTATGAGGTTTTGGACCATTTTTCTATCTATAAATAAATAACAATTAATAACTACTTAACTCAAAGAATAACTGTGCTGTTATGATGGTGTCGGTGGGCTCCAGAAGCACTGAGACAACCATCCCCATCTGACTTCAAGAGCAAACATTTTAGCTAGCCACAACATGGTTTGACTTAGCAACTCAAAAGTGAGCTTAAATTGAGTCTCCCCTTTATGGATCTACACAACATACAAACCTTTATTAAGAAAATCTCACAAATTTGAAAATGTACCAATGAAAAATACAAAAATGACTCCCAGAGTGACTGGGCCGTCACCTGTTGGCTTTACACTGGCCTGTTTGAAGTTGGCCTTTTGGAGTTTATGCAGTAGACAAAGAAGGTGGAGCAGGGTGAAGCTCACTGCAGGAAAAGCCAGCCCATATTGCCTTATATGGTCATAAGCCACACCTGCCTGTAACCCTGAGCCATGGTTGACGCTACTAGTCAAAAAACAGAATATGCAGACACAACCGTTTACATATTCTGAAACGCCCACAAATAGCTTCCTAATGGCACAATTATTTTAAAAAATGTCATAAGGGGAAATATCAGAGGGAATCAAATGAGCTATTGTGACAATAACAAAAATTGAATTTATGTCTATTAGAAGAGGTGGGTGGAGTTTCAAGTTGTACTGCAGCCATTAGAGGGCAGTAGATGGATCATCTCTCACAGGACTTTGGACATTAACTTAAAAAGCCAGGGCCAGTTTTCGGCCCCTTGGTCCCACCAGTGAACTAACCGCATGCTCAGAGTAAGAGGGCACCTTTCTGATAGGATTATTATTACACAGTGCCCTCTAGTGTGGCTGTAATAAGCACTGTGACAACCAACCCCTGTAGCCAACCAGCCCCGGTCTCCCATACACATCCATTATTTGGTCTTTATTTCCTCTTTTCCCAAATCATACCACAACCGCCTGGACCCAGATTGGAACTTTAAAGGTCATATTTTAACTCTTAAAGGGTAGCCATTCCCAGAAAAGTCACAATTAGCTCCTACAAGTACACACTCCTTTGACATTTTACACATATTGTTATGCTGCAAACTTATTTTAGAATTTGTGGATTTTTTTTTTTTTTTAGCTCCATTCAAATTTCTTTATTCTATCAAAGTAAAAAGGAAGTTGTAGAGAAAGAGAAATCTAGTTTCTTAAAGTATCCCTTTGTTTTGTTTCAATCTTCTGCACTGGAAAACATTTGTTTTATCATATTCATACTTATCTTTATCCTAGGTCTAAGCTTTGTTGGTAAGAAAGACAAAATTACAAAGACTTTTAAACATAAGACACTGTTGAAACACCCCAAACTACAGCATCGATAGGAAGCCTGAGACACATGAAATGTTGAGTAACCTTTTGTCCCTGAGACAGGAAAATCCTTTGAAGAGCTATAACTTTTTGGTATATTAATATACTTTCACACTTACTGTACCTTTTTTACTCACATAAATCATGTTTCAAATTAGATAAAGCATGTTTATACTGAGAAGACCTTCAATTTCTAAATACAATTCACACATTAAAAATTCAGCTGAATTTAGAGTCATTCTATCCCATTCCCTGATAAGCTAGCATGCCATGCTTTATACCAACCATAGGTACCAACAGAATCGTTTCAATAGCCCCTTTGATTAGGACACCATTCTAGCCTTAACAGCGCCCTCTGGAGGTCATTGAAGTCACAGACATAACAGCAGCTAGTGTAGTCAGTTGGGCACCCCACATCCATGCATGACAATAATGACTGATCATGAAAATGTATGACCTATTTCATTTACAATTTTAAGACAGTTGCTGGCTATTAAAGGTTATTTTTGAGATTAAAAAAATTCAGAGAGACATATCTACATTGTTAAATTCTGCCCTCCCTCATTGTGAGCTGATAGTATAAAAAGTCAATGGTAGGATAATTGATCTGCCAATCAGGTGGTCTATTTCAATCAAGAACAACAAATATTTATACATCTTATCATTGTGCATGTAGATGTGGGATGGCGCGCTTATAATTTCAGTTTATTTCCATTGATCACTTTTACTATGGTACAGAATAAAAGTGCTCTATTCCTTGTGGCATTGTCTTAGTCACAGTGGCCAGTTTCTAACTTGTAGCTGCTTTGTTCAGTCCCTGTCCTTCCTAGAAAGTACCCAGAAGAATAAAATTGTGGTGCTGCAAGTACCCAAAATAAGATGTGCAACTCAAACATGGCTTAAAATGATTACTGCACAATAGACCTGGGTTGGCCGAGTATATGTTGCTGTCATGCTGATCTTGCTCCCACTTTACAACACTTTGCTGATGGTTGTACAGACAAAGGAGAGAGGAATGAAAAATCACCCATCTTGCTTTCTCCACTTCATGGCAGAATAAAAAAAACAGCCGCAGAAAATGAAAATCCCACACAACTTGAGGATGTTTTGTGTTGTTCTCTCATAGCAACACTTCAGGGTGATAGTGAAGAGAGGCAGTTTTGCCTCCCAACAGCTGTCACTGTTGCCTCCAAGTGGGTGTCGCTGATTCCCTCTACTTTCTTTTTTGCTGCTTGATTGAACTTTTAAGGAATTTCTAATCAGTTTTTGGGACAGCCTGCGAAACACACCCCTGGCAGTTGCCGCACCTTTCACTGGACTGCAACTTCTAATACAGGATTTCAATGACATCTAGATAGGGCATAGGGAAAATTCCCCTTATGCCTTGTTTCGTGTTGCACTTTCTGCTGTCCTTTGATGTCCACTATTTATTTTTATGACATTTTTATTAGTGTTACTATTTTACAATCACATTTTTATTATTTTACATATTTGTGTATACTACTTTTTAATTTATTAAAAAGTGATTTGTAAATAGGGCACACCCGAAGGAGAGAACTGGAAACACTATAGGGAGAGTTGAGCTGAGATTGACAAAGTCATTCAGTCATCGGGCCCGGACAGCTCTGTCAGTAGCGCGTGAGACAGTCTCAATCTCAGGGTTGTGGGTTCAATCCCTTCATAGTGTCAACTATAGTGTATCACCTTTGTAAGTCCCTTTGGATAATAGTGTTAATTAAATATCTGTCAAATTTAGTGTTAAAATGTACCTTCCAAAACATGGAAGGTATCATAATAGCCAGAAAACACATTATGCATTTAGGATATCCAGTCTTTTGTCCGCTTTTTAATGTTTTCAGTGATCATAATCTTTCATTTATTCTTCCATTTCATCCTTGTGAGTTCAGGGATTATGAAGATTTAATTATTACTATTATGTTTACACAGAAACAAGGTTTTTAGATTGTGAGATATCAGACACAAGCAGCCCTTTACCCATTAGGTAGATGATGGTAATATTCAAATCTGTGAATTGCAATAAATGGTCCTTTTAACTTCATATTTCATAGATTTCAATGGCAGGTATTCCAAATGAAGCTGAAAGCAAGGAGGTTATGTTACTGAGTTTGAGTAATTGAGTGGATTATGTTCAGTTTTACAATTATAAGCAGGTAATCAGTCTGTGTTGCAGTGATTACATTTTGAAAGTAACCTTATTCTATACAGTGACATAAAATAGTATTTCAGCCTTGAGCTGATAAGGTACTTCAATTGTTTAGGATAGGAGGCATATCTTACAAATGTTTTAAATGATGTAAGCATACATGCACGCCCACGTGTGTGTGGTGTGTCTGTGTGTGCATGTGTGTGTGTGTGTGTGTGTGTGTGTGTGTTTGAGGCAAAAGTCTAAATGTGCATGTTTTTAATCAGTCCTCGTATAACCTCTTGAAGCACAAAAAAAATGGCAGAGGCATTAAAAACATAAAAGGGAAAAAGGGCAGTAATGAATTTAGAGGAAAATGGACATTAATGGTATTAGCATTACTCATGTTCCATATAACAAATTTGACAAGCACACCAAATTATCTCCTCATGGCTGACGGGAGTGTGGTGAAGTCCTCTCTACCTGCTGAGGAAAGACAATTTCTGCTCATTTTACTATTTTTAACAATAGAACCAACCCATTAAGACAAATTAATGTCATTATCAAGTCTCTATGAAAATGACAAATACCACCGTTTCAAGCAGCTTTAGAGGCTATTGACAATAATGAAATTCGCTGTACAGGCACTGAAAAGAAACACTCCAAGTAATTATTTTCTAGTAGCTTGTTTGTCTGCCATCCGTTCATTTGCTTTCAGCTCAATTATCTGACTCTGTGAGCATGTGGAGGCGCATAGTACTCTGCGGCCCACGGAGCGAGGGCCCTAATTGGGCAATTACCGTTCCGTTTCGGGGCTTTTAGCTCCAGTGGAGAGTGGAGGGAGACCGCGGAGTGTAAAACCATGAGGACCTTACATGCACAAAACCACACATATACACTGTTTAAACAAAAACAAAACCCCACATCCTCTATACACAGCATAGACCTATACAGTGGAGGTTTAGTGCTGCCCATACAACAGACAGACACTAAAAACATAACAGGGATATGAGCAACAAGCCAAAACAGAGTTCCGTTAATGATTTGTGCACATAATGTAGGCATAACACTACATTTTTAGTGCCCTAACTTTTCATACATGTGATCATGTCGCTAGTATCTTATACAAACATGCATTATTTCCTTTCCCTTTAAACAACTCCTCATCTGAATAACCATTAACTACAAATAGGTAGAGCGCTTACTGTATAGTCTCACAAATACATGGGCTGAGGTAGCAGGGTTATGATTGATGTATAGAGACTACAAGGTCAACAGTAGGCACCACATAGAAGTGTTGGCTAGAAACCAGAAGATTCATTTCACAGTATATAACACAGTACAACAACACAGTACAATAACACAGTATAGAAATCTTTCCAATCCATATGTAAACCTGTGAACACTTTCTTGTGGTCACTGCAACCGAAACTGGATTTCTCCAAAATTACAACGCTATCTGCAACATGTTCTTTGTTCTATTGGGATAAAATTGTGAAAATGAAAGTCAATGAAACACACACACATGCACACACATACGCACACACACATGCACACACATATCACTTATCACTTATCTAGTGTATTTCAGAAGTGGCCAAAGTCATGTCTGAAACCTGACTGGCCACCCTAGTAGGTACCACAGAACATTTGGGACCTTTTTGATTCATCATTATTCACAAATGTGGTATTAATGTAAGATAAAGTTCATATTTTTAATGCAAGTCATGTTACTGTAATGCCAAATGAACACAGAGGTCACTAGAGCTCTTAGCAGTAACTCAACTGTGTTTAAATTACTTCTGCAGGTAGACTCACTGGAAGGTAGAGAGACAGTTTTCTTTGAGATTTGGATTTCTCAAAGGTCTAAAGGTATCTGCTGAAAGCCTAAATTGTCTTGGAGGAGAATAAAAGGGATTTGACTGACAACTACAGGCTCTTTTCTTCCTTTTATATCTAAATGACATAACATCAGCAACAAACGGAAACCTGTAAAAGATGTCTGCACTGTTTTGATCTATTTATATCTAAATTATCCAGTAACACTTTATATGAACTCAACAGATGTATATGTAATACTTATGTCATTTGTGACATAGAAGTTGTGTTTAATCTGTGAAACATGCTGTGAAAATACAAGCATTTCAGATTCTAAACCTGTGATATCAAAGTTGGCAGAAAAATTATGCCTGTGCCCCCCAACCCCCTTCCATCTCACCCTCCTCCTCACTAATTTTCATATTATCCCTGTGCTGTGTGCTCTCCCCCTCACTTAAACATTCTGTCACGCTCTCGCTGGATCATGTAGCTTGTGTTAATTAAACCCTCTTTCAGATCATTTTCTTGCTCAAGTGGCTTCAGTGCAGCACCCATTAGGCAGAAAGCTCTGTTATCTGAATTTCCAAATGTAGCTCAACATTTATTAAAGTGAAATTCATCCAGTAATTGCCCGCCTCGGCATGCCCCATGTCTCCCTCTTACCTCCAAGGCCACCTGCTCAGAGACACCTCCAACTATTTACCAGCATGACGCAGGGTAATTAGACCTTACTGACCCTGTCCACTAAGAGCCGGGTAATTGCGTTAATAAAAAAATTAACAGCAGCAGCATGAGGATCATTATGTAAAAATACCTGGTAATGAAGCATTAGCCTTGATTTTATTTGGATTAAAAACAGCTATAGGTATTTAAAGGTTACCATGTCTGCTAAATCACCGGAGATTTTTTTTTCCTGTTAAATCAAATTCCTAACCAAGGAGTACAAAAGGTATGCTTTTATCACAACGTTACGACCTTGTTTTTTGTGATGCTCTATTGATCCATGAAAATGAAATCCTGTTTTTGCTGGTCCCGTCCACAGGCAGGTCAGAGGTCAGGGTCAGAACAGCAACTAGGAGAGATTCAGTGTCTTGCTCAATGACACTTCAGCAGGGAGCATGCTTGCTGACACAGAGTTGAACCCAGGCTTTCTGTTTTTAACTACAGAAGACTGTCTGTTACAAGTCCTCAAACACAACCTCCACTACCTATATGTTCTTTTCCATGGATCATTATGTTTAGATTCAGTTGGTTCTGAACTCGATAGCATACTGTATAGGTAACAGATAATCAACGATAATTCTACCTGCCAGCACCATACTGGATGAAAGAAGCAGAAAATGTAAGGGAAAAGATACATCCAACAGCATTGCATCTGTGGTGGAGACACAGGGGAAGCAATGTGAACCGGAGAGAGGTTTAGCAGCCAGAGAGAGACTGAACATGACTGAACAACAACAGTAGCTGTTGCATTAACTGCTCACGTCGAGCAGAACATTTCTCAACATATTCCATCGGCATGTAGGCACATTTGAGCAGCTGGCAGAGAAACACAAACTAGTCCCCACCCTAAACCTCCACTTTGTTTGGTATATTGATGTGAAACAAGGATGATATTCTGCAGGAATATTCTAGCCTGAATGTGATCATTTGAGGTTTTTGTTCGCTTTACCTGAACACAGCTCTTTCTCTTAAAGTCATAAGCTATGAATAATCTGTTTTGTTGCACCATTACATTACAAAAATAAATTCATTTGTTTCGAAAAACCAGTGCAATGTATTTTTGTTGTGTCTGACATTGATAACGCAAGAATACTATATACCTCCTCTTTTTATTATACCGGTTTAAAACCTTGCTACGCATGCAGCAAGTGCACCCCTGATGTCACCGTTATTGTGGTCCGGTCACAGATTTCCAGGAAAGTGTGAGGCCCTGCGATTCGGCAAATGTTCAAATGTTCAATGGCTCATTATGCATTTCACAGCAGTTGTGTAGCACTCAACATATCATGATGGAGAAGCTTAAATTCTTAGATCATTTCAAGAAACCATGCTCGGGTCAAATCACCAAAGGAGGTCCAAGATGGGGCGTGAGCACGTACAATAGCTGCAAGTGAAATTTGTCATGACAATGTGTATTATCATGAACTGCTCCAACTGAGGGCTGTCAGGTTGGTGTAATGGAAGCTACTATCAGTGAATTTGTAATACAACTATCTGTGCTGTTATGTAATGTGCTATATAACATTATTTTATCAATGTCACCAAGAAAGTACTTGTTATACTCAACAGATTAAAGTCATTTTGATTCTGATTGCCCTGAAGTCATTTTCATTTCCATTAGTAATCTCACAAATCTTCGCTCTCTGTACATCCTGTTAAGACACAGTGGTGGTGTTACAAAGTATCATAAATGTATTATATGTCATCCTGAAGTTAATAATACTCTGTGCCAATCCATCCCTAAAAGCCAAGACCTTCACTATCTCTCCTCCCTCATCACAGTATATATAATCCCAAGAAACACAACACTGCCTTACCAGATTTATCAGGCCTAAAATGTTTGTGAACCTACTCAGTAGCATAGGTATAACCATGCTATGATAATCATCTATATAGTGACACCCTATGGGCAAATAGTGCAACTGCAGTTGCTTTGTCATAATTGTTCATTACTGATATATTATGTCAACAGTACTATCATTATTACAATCAGTCTTAGATGCCACATTGTTAAATTAATGATCTGATAATGTTCCTCACTGAAAGAGGCTTAAGAAGGTATTGATCTGCATGAGTTGCAGGCTGAAATGTTTGATAATTATGCTTTGTCTTCAAGATGACAGTTATCATTTTTGCCAGTCCGGGCAGATGATTTGCTCCTGTGCTGCAACTCAAACATCATTGAGGATGGTTACTGTTGAGACATAGCCGCTTTGATACTAAAAACTGAAACTGTGCTACATTTTAATAAAAAACTGTATAGCATTCCAAACCAACTCAAATATACATTTTTATAGATACATGTATAGCATAGGATTCTCACAGAAGCCCAAAACAATGATCCAGGGAACTGCTCTGCATATGTGACAACACCTATACTACTACTGATCTATTAAAAAGACTAGACTTCAAATTGTATAACTGCCAGGCCATCAAGCTCATAAAAGCTGCTCATTCTCACTTTTATAGGATATCTGCCTTTTAAAGTGTTGCTGCTCATTCACTTCAAAGGTGTAATGCTGGGAGCAGACGTGCCATGGCTACTTCACCTGGAATACAACATTTATGTTTGTATTTAAAATTATTACGCTCTTGACAATTGCCACACCAAAGGTTTGCCAATTATAACTGTACATATCAAATAACATATTGAAAAGACCTGCCATTTTTCTGATGGGAATTCTAACCAACTTTCTCAGTATGTCTCACAGTATAGCCTATTGAACGTTTACCAGTCTGGCTCAGATTGATGCATCGTTGTTTCCTAGATGATTGGACTGGATTGGTTAATTGGTGGGATGTCTGCCTACCACCTTAAACTCAACCTTGACATGACTAAACTGACCTTCTTCCCTGGAAAATCCTGCTGTCTGCAAGACCTCTCTATCATCTTTGACAACACTACAGTGACTCCTGCCTAGACCTCCAGTAAGATTGGTGTGATATTATACACAACTGAGGTCCACATCTCAGTCACAACCCCATCCTGCAAGTTTGCAAACTCCAGAATCAGACCCTTCCTCATGATTGACTCACTATCTCCTGTCTGGACTACTTCAACTCTGTCTTGGCTGGGCTCCTGGACTTCTCTCGTTAGCCTCTACAACTCCAAAATGCTGCAGTCCACCATGTCTTCAGCCTCCCCAAATTCTCCCATTTAACTCCACTCCCTTCACTGGCTGCCTGAGGCTGCCCACGTCAAATCCAAAACCATGGTGCTGACATACAATACCTCCAATACCTCATACCTCCAGACCATGGTCCAGCCCTACACACTACACCTACACACCAAGCTGTGCTTCCCCATCCTTGCAACAACCTGGTCATCGCTCCACCCAGCTTAGACTTCCTCCTCCTGGCTCCCCAGTGATGGAATGACCTCCCCACTCCACTAAAGACAGCAGTCACTCCTTATCTTCTGTCATAACCTGAAAACTTCACTTTAAGGAATACCGCACAATCACATCTGCCTCTCCCATTTCTTCCTCCTCTACTTCCTCTAATATGCTCCTGTCTTGAAGTAAAAAAATAATAATAATCCTAATAATAATAAGCTCTCTGTCATACTAAATCATTCTAGGGCCAACAGATAGTTTTGTTCCTATTGTCAGGGCACAGTGGCTTCTGCTGATGCATTGATTGTAGGTGACTTTGGAAAGTGCATTAGCTAACCCTAACCCAAACCATAACCTTATAGCTAATCTAGCAGTAACTGGCTACTCTAGAGTCTATTAATCTATCAAAGAGCTGTTGCTTTGTTTTAATACATTTGAACACATTAATGTTTACAGTTTAATTTTTGGCAATGCCAGCTATGCAGAGTTGAGCTAGACTTAACACTGCAGCAGGCAAACCCAGTTCATCTGCCCTCAAAAGTTCAGTGACAGCCCTGGATAAAAGAGTCTGACTGCCTGCACATCACCTCAGGATCAACATGAACTTGTTTGCAGGAGAAATAAAATTGAAAGCCTTAGATATAAAAGAGAGCCTTGAGATACAATGACATGCAACTGAAACTGAAACAGCACAAGGCAGAAGTGGAGATGCACCTGCAGCACAACATTGTAACTAAAGACAATTAGACGCAAAATAGGCAGACATAGGCTTGTTATCTAATCAAATCTCATAGAAGAATAGAGGGGAAAATAGGCTTTCAAATCTCACAACAACCTTTGCTGCTTTTGGGCATTATGCCATTAACTGTTGAAGCAATAGGCTATAGCCCACCTGCCTTTCTCTCTATTGGCACCGGCCTGTTATGTGGTTAACTTCAAGGGGAACAGAGGGAACATAAAAAAACGTTAACAGGTCTGAAATAACCCTATATAGAGACCTTTGCGACCTGTCACACACATAGGTCTATTATAGAGATTATAATATAATCTCTAACCCTGTGATCTTGCTATCATATTATGATAGAGAGATCACCATTAGGCTATAGATTTATTTGTTGCCTAAATGCACCAGCAGGTGCCTGTGCCCAATAGAAATTAAAGTGGCCTACCTATATACAGATGAGTAAAATTTAGAAATGCAACTGTGGCAAGCCAAGGATCAGGTCTACAAGCACTGGGTTTATATTAGGTTATGATGGATATTAAAATATGCCTATCTAATAATTCTTATTTTTAATATTGAATAAACTAATGCACTGCAGAATAGATGCCTTAATACAAAAATACATGGATAGGCTATACCCATCCAGAGTCCTCAAGAACAGATTATGATATTTACAGGCTTACCTCTGACTTAGTTGTATTCTCTCAGTCATTTAATATCATCAAGTGACAGAGACGTTTCTGGAAGGTGAAATGTCCTCTACAATTTTCCGTTACAGTGGCAATTTGTTACTTGTAGGCCTGGCCAGAATCTATAGTGGCCTCATTTCACCTTTATCCATGTCTGCTTGAACAAATAAATAAATAATAAAAGCTTGTTTTAGTTCTCATTGCCAATATTAATGTCCTATATTTTAGGCGTGCTGAACATTTGTTTACGGTTACAGCCTAATTTCTGCTTTTTCATCGGGCCTACCCACAGCAGGAATGCAGAGGTTTACAATGGTGTGCATCAGACGATTTTCTATGTTGGCGAAAAAAGTTGATTCATAAAAACATATCCAACCGAGATCGATCCAGGGTTTGAGCTCGTGTTGGCAATGTTACTAGGCTATATGACGGTTTCACGGACCAGCGCCGTGGGTTCATCGATTGATTGGTTTAGGATTGGCACATAGACTGCTGAGTTCTTCTAATGAATGATTTCAACGACGGGGCTATGCTATGTTCTCAGAAAACCTTCCAGTGCCCATGACATGGTCTACTTTTGAATTGTAAATGATTTCATTGGCTTGTGAATTTGTGAAGGACCATTGACCCTTTCCATCTACGGTTTGTAGGCAGTTGTAAATAATAACGATTAATAACGAAGAAATAACGATTACACTGTCATGTAAACAATTTGAATGTTCTTCAATTTTCCCAACCTAATCTGCACATATTACACATTTTGCACATTTAAATTGTCAATTTGAATTACAAAAAAAAATAGGCTTCTGTATATGGTATATAGAGTAGGAGAATATAATTCACGTTAGACGTCCCATAGAACTGAATTGCTCACCTTAAACCTCTTGAGCATCAAATGGGTAATCTTTGACTTTATTGTTTACTGTGGTCTTCTATCATGATACCAATGTTGCTGTCCTGTATTTTGACCACACATTTCTACTTGGACGGTGAATTCATGGCTCGTGAACGGATGACATTCTTGTCCAATTCCTGAGGTTTCCAAGGACAAATTAATCATCCTCTTTAATCCCATTAAGATGAAGGGACTTGATATCATGTTTACTAGCAAATAAATCAAATTTGAATTATTTTAAGAAGAAAGCATGACTAAAAATTGCTTAAACCGAGAGATGCAGTATGAATGATATAATATGACGCAGGGAAATGAATTAAAGAATTCCCCCCTTTTTTTTTTTTTTTACTGTTTTACTAAAACATGTATACATTCACTTCGACACAATCGTGTACATTTTCTGTTGAATATAATGCAGTCAGACCTTGGTTGATCAAATTCAAATGGTGTTCACAAATGTGTATGCTTTGACAATCATAAAACGCAGATATTTAATTTAGACTTCCGCGTGCTCTTTAAAGGGTGAGATAGGATTTCCATCGTTGTTTCCCCTGTCCGTGTAGGCCTGCATGTGTTTAGTTCTCATTACAGCTGATCGACAAAATAGGTGTAGACTACATTAACCTTTACATTAACATTAACTACATTAATTAAACACAAGCCGCTCTTCATCAGAAACGTGACCAGCACAAATCCACACAAACACACACGCGTAAAGTGATACCCTAAAATAAATGACATAGCCTATTATACAAGACATGCAATATCAAACAATAATCTACCAAAAGAAACTCAAAACAATGAACAACAAATCACGGAAATTACACTTGCGAAGAATGATGGTTATTGTTGTTGATTTAAATCAACTAATTATTAATATGCTCCCTAATTGTTAATTATAATATAGGCTAATATAAAACATCATTTTCAGCAATGGATAACTTCATAACCAAACAATGTGATGTGAAGTCATGAATTTAAAAATTGACTCAAATCGAGTGTTATGTCACCATTTACAGCACGAACAATAACAAGTGGCAACATTACCAAAGTATCACCTTAAATCTTTGCCACCTGAAAAATGTATAATATGGGGTGACTTGGTATGATGTGAGTGGTGTGATATAGGGAGCTGTTACAGACACTGCCATGAGCCTGAAATATGAATAACACCGAAAACAGACATTAAGCATTCTGACCCGCAGGCAGACTTTTATTAGTGAAAATACCACGCTTTGTATCGGTCTGTGAATAATTCAAATATCTATTCTGATTAGGGGTCATCTGCTTGACAGGGCCCACTTTATTTCAAACTATTAAAATCCCCAAAACATGCCAGTGCAGAGTATACAAAATAAATAAATAAATAAATGATAAATAAAACCTTTGTATAATACTACCCAACTCAAGTTGCAGACATTAATGACAATACATTTTTTATAGTTTATATATTATACAGCTCTTGCTCTTGTTAAAGGGGTTAATTGAGAGTGGGACAGTGGTTTCAGTCATTGAGTAGCCCTGTTGACATTTACAGATTCGTGGAAAATTGACCTCACGCATTATTAAAAATCTCACACCTCACAACCATTCAGAACTGAAATAAACAAGTAGGTCGTATTGTTCTATGATAAATCCGTTTCCTCTGAAAAGATACTGAAACGTTTGAGGTGTGTTGCAATTATATGGGATGCCACCACCAGCAAATAGGATCCAATAGCTTATTAGCAAATAAGGAATGTCGCCTGTTCCGTCATGAATGCTCTTTCGGGCATCATTTTTTAAAATCAGTCAACCGTGCATAATTATCCACCCCCTATACTTCTAAATGATAGATGTTTTTAGATGTTTTTGTCCAGACTCATTTTAAAAGAAATGGGTTTAAATGGGTTTTCAAATATAGGTAGTTTGTGCCCAACGACATGTTAAGCATTGCCTGCCCACCGGGGTGCTGATTGTGGTGTCACATTACAGCTATCTATCAGTGTAATGCTCTTTTGTGTGTTCAACATCATAAAATGTTTAGTTTGCCAATAGAACAAAATATTCCAGGAAATTTATAATTGCTGCCACATTAGACCATATGATAAATTATGCTAAACTAAGCATTTACAATTTTAACACTATAAAAGCAATCCATGAATTCATGAGTAATGTATTCCAGACCTTGTAGGTCTGGAATACATTCAGATAAACAAACAGATAAACAAGCAAGCAAACAAACAATTTCTAATGGGGTATAAACTGCAGCAAGCTACAGTGGGTCACTTTATGTTGAAATAACCTAAATTCAGATTTGTGGTCGTACGGAGAACAAATGAAAGCTCAGTTTTGTCTTGCTTACACCTCCATTCAAGGCCCACTGGCGTGTAACCACTGCTGATCCTCAAACCACAGTTTAGCATAGAAACCACCTCCTCTACAACCTCTGACCTGTGTTTTATACAAGCTGTGCAGCACAGGCATTGACAGAGCAGAGCCTGAGTGAAAAGAGTGCGTATACCTGTGGCATGGGCAGGTGACAGTGCTTTTTTAGACATTATACTCCACTGACTGACATTGAGGGTAATGCCATTGAAGAAAGCAAAGATTAGACTCTCTTTGTACTGGGCAGCATTAAACATATTAATCTTTTGCTGTTCATCTGACTGTGAAATCTTTGGAAATACTGCTTCTAAGGACCAAGGCCTGGCTATGGACTAAGCTTATATCATGGAATACACCTCATGGAAAGTTGGGTACAAGGGTGCATATTTGGAGTTTCACAAAAATGTCTTAATTTGCAATCTAATGTTTCGCAGTTGACATGGAATCATTAATGAAAATACATTTTTTGAAATATTGAGCAGAGTTTGAAACATCTAAGTTAAGCTAACAATAGCCTCTTAGTTCAAGCCTCTAAAGGGGATTTCCTTTGAAGGCTATGCCAAGAGAAACAATTCTGTCAGACCCCCAGCCTCAGCAAAGGCCTACAAAGGGTCTATTCTGAAAGAACAGGGAGATCTGATAAATAATAGAAAAGCAAATGTTGAGAAATGAGAGTTCTGAAGACTATAAAAATTTATAGAATTTGTAAGGATAGCATTAAATTCAATTCTCAGGAGAGAAAACGCAAACAAAGGCCAGTAGAGTGGGGTATTTGGTGAGGTCAAATTGTGTCAACCTGAGTTATGTTCAGATGAGTGCACTGAAGTTGACCTGTGTACCAAGTATCAGCTTGCATCAGTCCTTTAAAAGGCCCTGCTTTCATTTGAGTTCCTTGATGTCATTATATCTCCAATGAGCCATGTGCTTATAGTTGACAGCCTCCTGGTTTGACGACATTATTTTTTCAAAGCCACCCATCGGTGAAAGTGTCACAAAATCGGGTGCATTTGTAAATTGGCACTTCAAGTGCAACAGCACACTCTGGCACCAAACTAGACCATTCATAAATTCAGAGCAGTGACAGAATTCAGAGAATAACTATCAATGGCTTGTTACAACAAAGGAGCACACGCATAAATGAGTGTGTCATCTATGTATAGGCAGAAAAAATAGGCAGTGTTGCAAATGTTTAATTGCACTCCAAATTGTTGATGTAACTGGTAAATAACATATAACCTAAAACTGAACCAGGAATTTAGATGTTTATAAAATTGGATTGAATTTTCTCTCGGCATAGCTCACACAGAATTTAGAGGCAAGAATTGAAAATGCTGGGCATGGTTCAGAGAGAGATCTCAAACTGAGACAGGGCTGATAGCTGGGGCACATTTAGCAGGAGCTTCAGGGACAAAGACTGCTCAACTTGTTGATGTTTCAAGAGGAATAGTGACTAAAATGATATTGACATGGATGATGAAGGGAAAGACATCATCACTGAGATATCAGTAATTGCAAAAGCAGATACTCCGTAACTGTAATGTCCATGCATTGGTTCAATATGCAAGAAAAACAACAACAACAGAAAAGAAGCTCTAAATCACTTGACTGCATATGTCAATGTAAGTTGTGATTAGGCGATTTCATCAAGAGCAGCTCATTGAGAATTGAGGTTACTTTGGTCGGGTTGCAGGGCATAAATCTCTTTTTACACCTAAAAATGGTTAGATAAGTCATCCTGTAGACAAGCAGACGAGTGTATGTGGTGCATGACAAAATAAGTCTACAGGTCCAAGTCATTCCCACTGTGAAGGGCTCTGTCAGCTGTGGGGGTTTCATTTCCTTGGCATGCTTTAGGTGGGCTGAGCCCCTTAGAGTGAGGCCTGGGTGATCACGCTCATCCTATGGGGAAGCCTGATGGAAGTGGAATCTCCAAGGATGAGTTGAGTAGTCACTAAATGGATCAATCAGCATAAAAAATATGTACATCATATACCATATCTGTCCCAGTCACCAGATCCAATTAACACCTAACTGAGCAATTATGAGAGATTCTGGAGCAGTGCCTGAGACAGTTTTCCACCAAAACAACAAATGACAACAAATGATGGACCTCTTGTGCTCTGTCCCTCCAAAAGAGTTCCAAACACTCGTGGTGGCCCAACATCCATAGCGCACTTGGTATTGCCTATTTCGGCAATTACTTGTAGCAGATAGATCATTTTCTGATTAATCATTTCAAATGAAGGAAAGGGTAACATGGGAAGATTTGAGCTCCCATGCCAGAAATATGGAACCTATGGGTGCCTTAAAAGTAATGATTCAATGGCAATGGCATCAACACTACTCAGAGCATTACCCACAAAGAGATTGCATTGTAACGGTAAGCATGTGGAAGGAGAGTCTACATGCACTTCATGCACATAGCACAAACTCAGGCTTTCTCATATTAACACCCTTTTTATTCTTTTTGGAGCCTAGTCAGAGATACACTGCTGTCCAAACAGCATCTGCCCCATTGGATTATGGAGGCCAAGCTCCCTCAGGGAACAGGGGTTATATTCATCACTGTTCATTTTGCTACTGATTAGGGTGTCTGAGGGGCAAAAGGCTGAGGGGCAAAAAGCCTACAGTAATTGACCTAGTTACTATCATGTTATCAATTAGTGAAATGGTGCATCCCAGACCCTGATGAAATGATGTTCTTTGCTTTCCCAACAACTATTATTCCAGCTGCCCTAAAGGGGGAGCGATACAATTAAAGGTCCAATTAGACAACAAAACAAAAAAGGTTAAATAGCCATAATTCCCACACAATGGTCCATCAAAGTCCATCAGTTTTTAAAAAAACGTGTACCTGTGGCTTTTTTTTTTTAAGACCAAACTTGGTTGATTGGCAAAATGGCAAAGATTAGACCTAAGTGGTGATGGTACCCTGAAGATATGAGAGAGCAGCAGAGAAACTGTGTGTGTGTGTGTGTGTGTGTGTGTGTGTGTGTGTGTGTGTGTGTGTGTGTGTGTGTGTGTGTGTGTGTGTGTGTGTGTGTATGTGAGAAGCT
>CABFOQ010037323.1:8446-24078 GCA_900660455.1 Gephyroberyx darwinii | reverse complement strand
ATATAGAGCATTGTAGCAACTCATAACTCCACATATTGTAATAACTTCATAACAGCACATTGAGTAATAAAGTGTCCATAATGTAATAAAATGCCTGAAGCAAAATGTAACAAACTAAATGAGCACAATGTATTTAAAGGTTTTTCTATGTTTAGTACCTTACAAGGTGAGCAGCAATTAATTTAATAATTTAATGAGCATATAGCGATTTCATTTCTACAATTGCAACAAGAAGTTTGTGAACCCTTTTGAATTACCTGCATTCCTGCATAAATGACTCCTAAAATATGGTCTGGTCTTCACCTAGCTCATAAAAATAGGTGTGACTTGACCAACAACACACAAAAAATGTACTTTTCCATGTTTTTATTGAACATATTGTTCAAACATTCACAGCCTAAGCTGGAAAAGGTATGTGAACCTGTAGCATGATGACTTGAAACTATGAAAGGGGGTAACTGAAGTCAGGTAGTGACCGATCTCACCATAGTTAGGGAAACAACGGTGACTATTTCTAAGAAGCAATCATATGAATTATCAGCACTTCTCACACCATGCCGTCACCAAAAAAGCCAGATTTACAGCTTTTCTATTGTGGCATGTAAAGTAAGAAACCTTTGGAATTTGTATTTTTGTAGTTCAATAAGCTTATAGGAGGCTGCTGCCTGACAGGCCTTACTGAGGGAACAAAAGTCCCTCGGGTGAGACACATGCTTTGAGGCTGAACAGATAAAATGTAAATAGTGTCTGGGCTTACTTTTCATTAGACCTTTTTTATACTCAATTCATTTGCAGTAATAGAAATAATTTATTTTTATATTATGTTTTGGGAACAAAAGGTTACTACATTTTATTACATTCTATAAAATGTATTACCCGTTTTATCACATTATGCATAGTACTTACAATACACACCTCTTGCTCATTCTAAGTTGCTCCCATGTGCACATGTACAGATAGTGTTTTTAGGGAGGGCTTGTTCCTGAACAGAGACACACGAGGGAAAAGAGCCAGAGTTCCCATGCCCAACTAGAATAATCCTCACGTTCTATTAAGTAGAGTTTCCTTTTGCAGTTCACATGTTGACAAAGAATTGTTTCCTTTAATTGTTTTCAGCAACAGCAACTGCAGTTTTCTCCAGTTCAAGGAACTAATGGAAGGACTACTTCAGAGGTACATAAAAACAAAGATTTATTAGATTGTAAATATCACTGTCATATTGGATCTCAAATACATACAATAAAAGATACAGTACAATCACACAAACTGCATAAAAAGTAAGGCAGTAAATGACAAATGCGTGCGTGAGAGCTTGTTTTCACCCACATCTGGCTGTATTGCCATCAGTGTGCGTTGTGGGGGTGGAAGCTATAGAAAGGCTGGGAATTCCTGAAAAAGAGGCAGTGAGAGGTGCAAGAAGGAAAAAGGGAGGTCTCTTGGCCACTTGTGGCCTTCAGAACTCGAGCACAAATCATAGAGGGACGTGGCAATTGGAGTGACAGATGAACAATGCTCCCATTTTCCAACCCCCTGTGAACGGGCCCATCCATCACGGGAGGGGAGATTAATTCAATTCATCAGCTTTTTGTCTCCTTGGGCCCCCTAATGCCACCTGATATTGCTCAAGGGAGACTTATAAATGTTTGTGGATTTGATCTGGGCGCACTCACTTGACACTGAATTAAAACATTACTCTTTACTCTTGTAGCGGTACATTGGTTTTGCCAAGTTGACTGCCGATTCTAGCATAATTCTGTTCAAGATGAATTCTTATGAAGGGGAAAATGTTTGCCGAGGGTAAGGAACAAGAACATAAACATGTGGTTTGGAAAGTGAGATGGGGTTTAGTGATAGAGTGGGACTGGGGGTTCCACAGGAAAATACAGACCTGACGTATCCTAGAAAACGTAGACGTGTCCTGGAAAAAGCAAGCTCTTGAGGTGTCACTGTAGGGATTCAGGTTTTAGTGAAGTATTTCATGACAGAGCAGCACCCTCATTTTTATTCACTTGACCCCTTCAAAAACTATTCACAAAATTCCCAATCACATTGGACCATGTTCAAAAGGTTTTGGTAGTTTTAACGCTGTTGGCCAACCAAATCTACACCATTATAGCAGTAACATTAGTGATGAGGTGACCAGAAAGATATTTATATACGTAATAAATACTGCCTTCTAGTAAGGGTATGAAAGTCTTTCAAAAACTACTGACCTAAAGCTTGACCCAAGTTGGAGTCATCAACAAAGTCATGTTGAGAATGCCCCCAGCAGCAGCATAGTGAGTCAACACTGGGGGCCAGGGTTAGGGGTTCAATTCCCACTGGTGTCACCCATGCTCAATATGTATGCACTCATAGCACTATGAAGGGCCCCACAGAATGGCATGGCTGTAGTCCAGTACATATTGGCAGGTAGAGCATGGCACAAACATTAATAATGGTAGTGAGGACCTCTAGTGGTGGGTCTAAAGCAATATTCACCTTAATAGAATTCAAGTTAAGTCTTGAGACAATTTTTTCCATGCAAAAAGAGCACTCTTAAAGATAACAACCAGTATAAATGGTTTAACAACTATGCTAAAGGACTTTTTAAGAGCTGCTTTATTGACAACATTCTCCATACAGACAGTACTAAGGGTGATTAAAGGGAAATTTGAAGCAAAATGGGTCAGACATAACCGAACATGAAATAATGTAGGCCTTGGTATATGAAACGTCATAAGTCTCCCCAGTGAGGTTGGTGTCCACACAAAAAGCAGCAAGTTTCCCCAACCACATAAATCAGTTTTATATTAAATCACAGCAGGCTGATAGTGGATCTCGCCTCCTCTCCAGACACACAGGTAATAGCCCATGCTCAGCGTTCCCAGCATATACAGCAGCAAGATGGCCACTACCGGGAACATCTTCCACACTGATGATTCTTTCAGTTTAGCTCATCATCAAAGAGACAATAATGATGCTATTGATGGTTATGTTCCAGGCACAGTAGAGCCCACCTTGTTCCTTTTGTTATACAGTACATGGTTCTGAAGGAGTAGTGGGCAACTGTTGGTCCTCCTATATGTCTGCTCTGTCTCTAGAGGTTGTCTGTCACACTCTTCATCCTCTGGATTCTCATCAGTGATGATCCATCAACCAAGGATGTACTATGGAACCTTTAAGTGAGATAGGGGTTGATATAATATAGATACAAGAGAAAGCAATATAGGAACATGTGTGGTAATTGAGGCAGTGGCCTTCATTCACTTTTCTAATTTGACCCGATCAAACTTTAAGGCAATGGAAGAAGATAAATCTTAGTATATTTTCTTATTTCATAAACACAAGTCAGTGAACAAACATGGCTATGTCTACTCATCAGTACTTAGGTCGCCTTTGTCTTTTATGTGGACTAATGCACTTCATCAATAGAATTGGTGTCAGCTGATTGATTGACTCAATCAAGATAAATTACTGCCACTGGACTCTTAAATCAACCCAATCTGATCAGGCATTTCATTGGTTAACCCAGTGGTTCCCAATCCGGTCCTCAAGGACCCCCTGTCCTGGAGGTTTTAGCTCCAGCTCTACTCAGACACACGTGAACCAATTATAGTATCATGAAAACCTGAAGCCTCTAATTGGTTCAGGTGTACCTGAGTAGAGCTGGAGCTGAACCCTCCAGGACAGGGGGTCCTTGAGGACTGGATTGAGAACCACTGGGTGAAACCATCCCTTGAGCCAGAATGAGGGATGCTGGATTGTTCATTAAGTAGAAGCTGGACTATTGCTGTTGTTCCAGTGAGCTTGCTGCCGTATGAAATCACACCGCTGAAAGGGCTATTGCTGCAGACGGCATTTACATAATGCCTCAACAATTTTCTTCAGATTGAGCTGTCAATCATTATTCCGCAATGCTGCTGTGGCAGTTCTGCACTACTTGTTGCCAGTGTTTGTACTGTCATCACAGAGTGATTCTTAAGCATCAGTCGCTGCAGCACTGATGAAAGGCATGCCAAAATATGAAGTCTACAGAGACTTAAACGTTAAGTAAACTGAAACATCACTCACTAATGAATCATTCCAACACAGTATTTTATAGTGTGAATTGTGTATAAGTGTAAAGAAAAACAGACATGCTGTCACCGTCCCATACTTTATTTCAATATAGATTTAAAGTGAAGTATTTTTACAGTATTTCACAATTTGTTACAGAGTAGGAGGGTAGCTGAGTAAAAGCTGCCCATTACAATGGAGCGTTAACTTTCAATGGTGCTTTACTTTCACATCTGAAAAATATTTTTTCCATTCTGTGAAATAGATCAAAACAGAAGACTGGATCAGGATAGACAGTATTTTTAAAAGGCTGAAATGCCACACACAATATGTTTTCAAAAACTCACATTGAAAGGGAAAAGAAAATATATATAAAACAAAAACAAACAAAAAATCCCAAAATGTTCCCTTTCATTTTCAGCATGCAATAATATTTTATTTTCTAAAATCTGAAATGTTAAAATTATATGAATAAGTTGACTCAGGTTTTCACAAACTTTAGAAAGTCAATCATATCCTGTGGTATTTAACACAACCAGGAGAATGTGGCTTTACACTGAGGCAACAATTATTGCTATAATGGTATACTGGTGTAAACAAAAATTGGCAATCTTGACAGTTCCCAATTCAGTATATTAGAATTCCCTTTAGTTAACTATCCCTTCTTTTTACTTACTCTACTTTCAACATTATGTAACCACACATTATTTTGAAGTGGATAAAAAAAGTCAAGTTGACTTGTCTCCCTTGCATAGTTCAGTAGAGTATACTCCTAGGTTACCCTTGGCAACAATAAAGACATATCTGTATATTTCTAATCCATTAAATCCATTCAAGTTAGGTATTTGAGTGCAAACCCTATGGCTCCCAAGACCTACAATAAGGTAGAATGAAACAGTGGAAAAAGTGCATGAGAGGAACCCATCCCTCTATTCCAAGTAACAGACACGTTTGTTTTCAGGCAGAAATAAAACATGGCTGAAAAAAAGGTAACATTGAAGTGAGTACTGAATAAGAGGGACATCATGGCAAACCGGCTTTTTGTTATTACAGCATCGCAGTGTATGGCTAATAAACACAGCAAGTGTGAGGAGTTGCATTGAATCTGTCTGTTGGCGTCTGGACACGAGGTGAGGCTCTGCGGGCCGGACAGGTCGGTCACGACTCTAGCCAATGAGGGCAACCGTGGGGACATATTCCTTACGGGTGGTCGCAAGAATATACAGCATATTGAGACTGCACATCATGTCGAGAAGTTACAACAATCTGATACAAGTGAAAATAAATACCCCTGCCACCAACTCGAGCGGAATATTTCTACATTTTAAATACCCTTACATTCCTATGTAACATTTTACAGTATTTTGGTGGCGATACACCCAGATTGCCCTGAGAGGTTACAGTTAACTATCCCTAGAAGGATGTTTCAAGAAGCAGGATTTCACTGTTAACAAACTAACTTTGACTTTCATTTGTATTTCATTACTTTTGTCTATAGAGTCCTCACGTATGACTGAAAGGCATTCCTAAAAACCTCAATTCCAGTGAATTTCACAAATTATATGATAATATAGGAATTACTGCAGATGTATTTTTATCTTATTTGACCAGCTGTAATCTTGCTTCCTAAGATCCTGCTTTGTGCTTCACAGTGGTGGTTAATCAGCACAGGTCCTGGGAAGGGCTAACCTCCTTATTTGTGCTTCTCTTCCCCACTGTAGACCTTCCGAAGGCTCGAGTCCAACAGGAAATCCACTGACCTATAGAGTACAGAGAGGGGAAACATACCACAGGATTTCTGATTCCATTTCATAACTGCAGCCCTGACAATAATCTGAAGAGTTGAAAAGTTTGTATGAGTCTATGCTGAACACAAATGTATTATTTGTTAATCTTTTGGAAGTCGGGGGGGGAATGTGCTTTTATGAAGATGCCTGTCTTTTTATCGTACCATTATTCTAAAGCTACATGACTAATCAGTGAAACCAATTTTAATGGAATTTTGCAATTTCTCCAAACCTACCAGCCTTCAGTGGTCTCTGCCTGGCAAAACAGCCTTTTTCTATTTAGTTATTTTAGATATGAAATTATGGAGCCTACTCCTCAAGGTTTCTTAAAAAACTCAGAACAGAGCTGTTGTATCTGTAGCATATCTTACCATATCATTTTTATACCTCTGGTTAATCTGATAGTGATAGTGGCTTTTTGATGAAATCAAATTTGACTATTCATTTCCTGGAAAATTATTTTCTGATAACTTGGATTGATGCAAGAGTGGGAGGAATGTCGTTATTACTATGTATGGGAAAGCCCTGACCTCTTTAGCTTTCCTCAGGGGCATTGAAAGTAGAGACTTCCAGTCCCACTCTACTTGTAAATCTGGGTGAAAAATGAATACGTCTATGGTTTTGAATTTAGTAAAACAGAATTTTAGTTGATATTGCATGTGATAGACCCACAAGCAAAGGGTCTAACCTAGATTTGAACCAAACTATAAGGTTTTTGTTTTTCTCTATATCTTTTGTCTGTATCTTTCCTGAATCATGGTGTGGTCTCAGAGAACCATGCCCTTGGCTTTCCCCATCAAAACTGCTGATGTCAGAAGTGGCCCAATAACAGAAACTAGCCTGACACGATCATTATAACTTGAGGATAATTTAAGTACATTTATTTACCTCATCAATTAAACTAAGTGTCAAGTCACATCGACATCAACTCACTGCAGTACTCAAAATGTGTGTGCCAAGCTTCATAAAGGTAAAGTTAAGCTTACCTAAATTGATTTGTCTATATGCCTACAAATTAGAGGCTGTAAATGACACAATATGGCATCCAAACATCAGAGGTGCATTAACTTTTGTTCCTTTGCTCCATACATGAGGCAGTGTTGTGGTAGAGCGGGACAGGCAGGAAAAACACATCACTCACCTTTCCTATTATTCATCCATGTACAAATCCAAACCCATCATCCAACACACAAACACAAATAGACTTGTGCTTACCTGTCTATGGGAGTGATGATGAAGGGGATGGTGGAGAGGCCTATAGCTGTGGTGGTCCACTTGCGGACAGGCAGGGGCCACCTGGTGGCTCTGCCCAGTAGGTAAAGCGAGGCAGCACACACACGGTTGATGGTGAAGCCAGGGATGATCACGGAGGCCAAGGCCTGCCACACAAAGGTGTCCACTACTGCTGCTGCTACCCGTGTTGTCTTGCCCGAGTTGTCCCCATGAGCCTTGGGCAGAAAAATAGAATCAGAAAACATGTTAATAACAGTTAAAGCAAATAGGTCTCCTGATATAATACACAGAACCAAGTACAATAAGGACACTGCTCTGCTTGATAGAACACAACATATCAGTAAATAACATGCCATGCTAAAAGGATGGGTCTGGTGTAACTTCAATGAGTTTCTTCAAAAGCTTCATTGCACTGAGAACAAATGGGCACTTGAACCTCTCATTCTGCTAAGTGTAAATCCAACAACTGTGTTGCACCAGCATATAGTGGGCTGGGTGAGCAATATTACCCATGGTGATATGAACTTTAGATTATTGTACACTTCAGTGACTGATGATTACATCCAATAGTTATACCAGCTTTTCTGAAAATATTTCCCAGCATGCCATCTTCTTTTGATTGATTTTCCTTCAAGCACATGAGGACACAGCGGAGGACACTTTACACAACACTATGGTAAAGGTACAGATCCTGAACAGTCCCACAGCACATTTGTGGTGACAACATAAAGACCTAGTTAATAGCAGTGTCACAATAACCAAAATTTCAATACTACTTTGACAGCATTGCAAGAGCTTGAACTTGATATTTATATATTATATTTTATAAAACGTTCAATACTTTTACCAAATGTGTTCTGCTCAAGAGGGCGTATACATGTGGATGGCATTTGGATTGGAATGCTTAAGAAGAAGAAAAGGAGGACTGGAATAGACTGAGTTGTAATCTGGCTCTGTCTGTTCCAGTGGACGGCAGCAGTCAGTGAAAAATTCAACAAAGTCAAACAGCTGAAAACTTGGCAGCAGTGTCAAACAGTCCACCGTGTCTTGAACTGAATCCATGTCCACCTAAACTGGTTGATAAAACTGATGCCAGGTGCAAAATATAATAAACTATTTATCTTATTGAGCGACAAAGAGATTCCCAACAGACATCAACACCCCTGTGCCAAGTCAAATGTTTATTGAAGTTATATTCACTTTGTTCCATTGCAGAGTTGAATATTTAGGTTATCTGAGTTATTGCTATTCATTTTGAATTTATGGGGCTTTTGGTTAAAATAAAGTTTTGCTTGACAGTTTTTATTGTTCATCATGGTATTGTAGTAGTATTTGTTAGATACTAAACTTAGTATTGGTATCAAAGTCAAAATTCTGGTATTGTGACAACACTACTAATTCATTATTAGCTTATTAGTTCAAATTGTTCAGCTGCCTTTATCTCTTCTGTGAAAAATAGTCGTATTAGGCTATTTGGCTAGTTAGCATTAGCAACTGAACTGTTAGCAAACATAACTTATTGCATATTACATACACAGAAGCACTGCTTATACAAATAATGTGATTCATTATAAAATGTGTTGTTATTATAAAAAGATGTAGCTGTATATATTGCCATACATCACTGCAGTCATACGCACACAGCAGTCTGTGCAAACTAATAGACGAAGAAAGCAGAAATACATTATTTTGTCGTACGATGTCATCAAAATCATTCCTAGATAAGAAGAGGACTATGGGAGTTGTGTGAAAAATCACAGTACTTGTAATGAAGAACAGACAAGGATTACATAACATTGCTGTGGCAACCGCTCCACGGTTAAAACACAAAACAGATGCATCTTGACTGACGCACAGGCATGAAAACACATAGGCTGCTTTATGAAGTAGAGTCATTTTTGTTACTGTAATGGGTGGGATTGTTTCTTGACAGTTTATTTTCTCATTCTTTGATGCTGATTTAAGATTTATATATACAGTGTAGTGATGAAATATTCACCACCTACAGTGGGGTCCAAAACTCCACTACAAAGAACTGTGTGTTTTCATTATTTATCATAAACTAGTAAAGGAAACTCAATTAATACTTCTTATTCAGAGAAATGCTCGTATGAAATAGAAATATATCTGAATATCTTGTTCACATACCATCTGGTAAGATTTTCCCAAATTGAACACACAGTGTCAATTGTTTTGGTCTTTTAACACCAAATATTGACTAAAATTAATATGATCCTCTGTGAGTTGTTGTCGCTGCTGCTAGTGCTTTAACTTTGAAAAGGTGGTTTTAATTACTAATTCAATTATTTTAAAAATGATGTAAACTTGTTTGAGAAATATCAATATCATATTGACCCTAGGATTTCCCCCCCGGGATCAATAAAGTATCTATCTATCTATCTATCTATCTATCTATCTATCATTTGACTAAAAATTGTATTAGTTTTTGATTAATGATGTAAGTTCTTGAGTCCCCCACTGTAGGTATGATTTTTTGCACATTTTCACAATGAATTTGGACAGATCTTTTTTGGGCTTGTAGTAGTTTATTGAGGGAGTTGCATAGAATAAAATGTTATTGTAGATCCACCTACCTCATTACAGAACCAACTGCACCATATGAACTTCAACTTGATGTAAAGCATGACCATCATGGTACTTAAATCTCTACATACAAAACATAATATCTTACCACAGCTGCTTTCTTCCCTTTGTCCACAGCGTCGGCAGTAACATAGACAGTGGCCACAGCGTAGCTGCTCCATACCATGCTCACTGGCACCAGGGCACGGAAAGCCTCCCCCACCTCATTGGCATAACCTGCCGGCACACATATAAATGCAAGTAAGACTTTTACCTGACTAGTCCATTGCAAAAGCCCTCTAAATGTATTGCTGTATGCAATGCTACCTCTGACAACATTCCTAGGGTAGCTCTATTTTTAATGTGAACTTGTAGTGTGTTTTGTATTACATTCCCCAAATTGCAGTGCATGTATCCTGACACGTACACGCACACACATTACAGCATACAAAGATATTCTAGTCGATTCTGTGCTTCCTACTTTGTGACAACAGTTTGGGGAAGGCCCTTCCTGTTTCAGCATGCACAAAGTGAGGTCCATACAGAAAAGTTTTGTTGTGATTTGTGTGGAAGAACTTGACTAGCCTGGACAGAGCCCTGACCTCAACCCCATCCAACACCTTTGGGATGAATTGGAATGCTGACTCCGAGCCAGGCCGGACCGCCCAACATCAGTGCCCGACCTCACTAATGCTCCTGTGGCTCAATGGAAGCAAATCAGCAGCAATATTTTCGAGTAAGATGTACGACAAGTAGGTGTTTTGGTGTCCGCGTACTTTTGGCCGTGTGTGTGTGGGTGGATGGGTGGGTGGAGGGATAGCTAGATAGATAGATAAAGAAGACAAGAGACAGGGAGGGATAAAAAGAGAACAAAGTGAGGACAAAGGATCAGCGAGTGAGCGATAGAGGAGAGTGTCAGAGAGAGTAAGATGATTCCAATAACAAAGTCAGGCAACAGGAAAAAGAAAAACAGTAAGACTTAGGCAAGGACCTGTCTGTTGAAACAACCCTATCAGTCTATGACCTACAGCTGGCCAGCTGTGCTGTTTGATGGTATAAGATTCAATTATCTGAGGCAATATCACACAGTTGTTCGGCCCTGCGCGACAGTGACGTATACACATGGAAATATGGTGACATGGGTCTTGTGCGGTCTGGTCTGAGTGTTCGACAACCTGGGATAAACCCGGGACAATAGTGTTGTCTGGACCCGTGTAAATCCTGGGATTTGTGTGTGAAAGGGGTATAGACATATCGGGCTGGGGGCCCCAGTGTCGCATCATGTCAGGGGGTTCAGAATTCTTAGCAGCACCCCTACCCCGCACCCCTACCATTCACTAGGTAAACTGAGCCTGAACACATGCAGGATCTGGACTAACCAACTCCTGAGGACAGTCAGTTGATCTGACTAGTTACATAGTCCAACAGTGTTCCTGTATGAATTAGGGGCGTTTGTTCTGTGGTTGAATGAGTCACTGTCAAAAGCACTTTTCGACACTGCCTCAACTTGAAAACTACCTTCCCTAAGGTGGAACTGAGCTACAAATTGGTGACAGTTAACTTACTACGTTAAAGAAACTTTAATGAAACAAGAACAACATTAATGTTTCCCAGTCCTGGCGTTCGTCCTTTGCGTCTAACGAGTACATGTCCTTCAAGAGTCACGCTGGTTATGTATAGATCTTTAACTGGCGAGAACAAATGGTTAGCCAGCTATGCTATCTAGCTAGCTAGCGAGAAGCAAAACCCCAGGGTCACGGCGGTTGAAGTGTCTCTTGTTCTTTTCTGTTTCACTAGGTCAGAGGAAGAGTGACCGCAACCTTCAGAAATGACAGATTTTAAAGTACATACCTAGGAAGCGAACCCATGTATCGCGATAAATGTCGACCGTTTGGCTCGGGTTTTTTTCATTTGGATCCATGCCCTCTCTCACTACATCCCCCGGTACTGTACAGTAAGAGTATGTGAGCTGTGTGGAAAACCAGTGAGCAGGAAGGGGAGGTGTCTTTGGACTACAGCACCCAACTGCAGTCACTGGAGCTTAGTCTGCTGTTAAAACTAACCCCCAAGTAAAAGATGATCTCTCATTAAAACGTTTGCGCAAGCATTACTAAGACATTACATTGACATAAGCATAAACATTGGGAAGGGGAGAACATATCTAACCATGGATTTGTAGTTTCTAAATGGTAGGATTGAAGGGTACTCTATTGGATGTTACACATACGGCTCAGCACTCCAGGTTCTAGTGATGTCTATTATATGGTAACTGGAATTAACACTAATAATAAAATAATGACCTTACAATCAAATTAAGCTAAAAATAATTAATAATAATAATAATTTTAAAGAAGTCACTGCAAGATAAAGAGAATTCAATGCTTTTCTTTTACGAATAGAATTGAAAATTATATAGTAAAAGAAAAAACACATATAGACATATAGAGATAAATACATATAACATAAAGAAAGTATATAAGATAGATTTTATGAAGTGATTTAAAAGATGATACTATGAATCTGAGGCTATCAGCTTCACTGTATTTACTATCAGGGCACAGTCCCCACATCTGACGACAGCCAGATTCATGATTTTATCAAGAACGTGGTTATCCTGACAGGGACTATCATTTTTAAGACAGTATGGGCCACGCATGTTACAGAAACTAATGTTGAGAAATTTCAAGAATAACTGGATTACAGAGTTAAATTTGATTTGATTAGTTGGCTGCAGCCCTTGTTAGATAGCTTGTTACAGTATACGTCAGCCAGAAGAACTACAATATGCATCCAATAAGAAGCGTGTATTCTGATTGACAGACGGATGAACAAATGGTGAAAAGCCATGCAATATCGTGAACCAATGGACAGGACGCTGAAGGTTTTGTAGGAGGTGTTTTGCTTTACGATGGCCGCCACCACAAGCAACAATTACGAGGAATCCAAATTACTATTTAGTTCTATTTTCACTCGACCGACAATGACTCTCAAATCATACTGGACGTTAGCTTTTCTTATTTTCACGTTAGGCCGATGTTTTGCCGATGACGATCAGCATGAACTGGAAGAGTTTCTGAAGAGGGAATATTCTCTGTCGAAGCCTTATCAAGGTATCCTACCCGTTACCGCTATATAGTGCATATAGTATAGTATATATACAGCTATATAACACTGTTATTAAGGGGAGAGCTGAGGTAGGAGTGAAAGATGCTTCGGAAATCACTACGTTTAGTGATTAAATACCTTCAGTTCTTGAGCTTTTCCCCTCGATGTATTAATTTGCGTTGGCTCTTTCAACGCTTTACTCAGGTGCGTGTATCCTACAAATCACTACATCTGCACCGTTCTGTGCAGTTCAATCAAATTGAGGCATCATATTATTATAGCAGCCTATCTATTATTGTACAATGTGCTTCATTGAAAACCTATGCGCTCTTCTGATCTCTCTTCCTCATGGACATTGTTCTGTAAGTGACAAAGCAGTGCCATTAGGCCATATTGATTTCAGGGTCGCTGAGCTCTTCAGCTGTATTGTGCTGCATCAGCTTTTGTCATGATGGTGCTATTTGTGTCCTCAGGTGTGGGATCCACAAGCTCCTCCCACTGGGAATTGATGGGAGATTCCATGGTAACCACAGAACAGGTGCGCCTTACACCAGATATGCAGAGCAGACAGGGGGCAGTATGGAGTCGTATTGTGAGTATAGAACTGGTACCTACTCTCAAAATAGTAATACCTGGTGAGCAGTAGTCTCTTGTGATGTGTCAGTGCTGTATTCAAACCCCTGTATAACAGACAAAAACTTCCCCGGTGGAATTCATGTTTTCACAGCAACAGCCAGGTGGTGTAGTTGCATGTGGTGGGAGGGTGACATACAAATATTTGCACCTGGGAGCTGCCCAGTCCGGATTTAAACTGTTCGCCACATAGGATTAAGTGCTTTACTCAAGGGTAATTTAATGGTTGTTACTAAGGGATGGGAGAGCAATTCCTGTTTACGTTCCCCACCCTGTTCTATGCTTCTCTAACCATTATGCTTTTGTCAAATCAGAACATTTTGATAAACTGCAGTATTTAAGATATTCCTGATTCCGCTCTGAAACTATATATATTGAACTGAGAGCTGTCTATCACAATGTCTTTATTTAACTGTTGGTGTGCCTAGCCTTGCCACCTTAGGGACTGGGAGATGCAAGTGCACTTTAAGATTCACGGACAAGGAAAGAAGAACCTGAATGGTGATGGGTTGGCCATTTGGTACACTAAGGAACGCATTCAGAAAGGTAAATATTATGGACATGGGTTACTTAATAAGACCTTAAGGAACGTGATACTTTATAATTGACTGTTTGATCATATGTTATTACAGGTCCTGTATTTGGAAATATGGACAACTTCACTGGCTTGGGTGTGTTTGTGGACACATATCCCAATGAGGAGAAGCACTTAGAGGTATGCCACAGTAAGACTCCTCAGATCTCAATGGATTTCTGAAAGTAATGTAGGAATAACAGGTATAATAGATAAAAATTGGGAAATGTCAAAATATTCAATTTACTTTATCTAGTTTTCTATTATTAAAGTGCCATCAGCATTTGTAAAAACTCTTGGTAAAAAATAACCAAAATGGTTAAAAAGAACAATAGTTTTCTAAATTGTTTGAGCACAAATTCCAAATCATTATCAATCAGTATTAACAGCTATAATATTGATTGTTCTACCAGCTGCAGCCCAGTAATGTCCAGTGAGTGAATAGCTGGTATTTCTGTTACATTACAGTAATACTTAGCAAATATTGCTAACAGCATGCACATCAGTATTTTCAATGTTTCATCCAATTGCAACTCAACGTTAATGACCACGACGAGGCTTAGACAAAAAGCCATCCAGCTTTGTAATGTTGCATTTTTGGAATAGTTTAAGCACCAGTTTACAGATGTTCAACAGGACAAAAAGGACAGGACTGAAATCGTAAAAGCTTCATTCAAGCATAGTAATTTACAAAAAGCTCATCTCCTTGTAGCCAACTCTCTGGGAATGGTGATTGAGAGACAGCTCTGTGTAGTGTACATGTGCTCCTCCAGCAGATGTCAATCACATATGCCTCTAAATACAACAGGCTGGCAACAAGACATCAATGATGAACGAATGAATGAATCTTGTGGTATCGGCGAGCATAGTCTCGCACTTTTGTTTATTCTTGCCGTACCACGTCAAATCAGGGTCATCACCTCAACCAGTTCTTTGTTTTCAGACTCCAATGCTCAGTGAGCCCACCACCTCCCACCTTGTACAGATTTGACTCACACAAAACAGAATTTCGATGTTTGTGAGATGTTGTGGTAGCACCCATGGGCAAGTGCAGATTTTGTAAAGGGCCTGTCTTTGTGTTCTTTTGTGCAACCCTATGGAGACAGGCACAGAAGAAGAGATACACTCCTCGTACACAGGTAACCCACACACACACACAAATAATTGGTCCGTGTCTACCTTCCTTGTACACCCTCTATCAGTCCCTAAGCATACTACCCTGACCACCCACAAACAAACACTCTGGTTGAAGCTGTGGTTGGAATAAAAACCTGCAGACCTTTGGCTGGGGTTGTTGCATACATGTCCTAGTTAAGGAATATGTTCATGGTCATTATTGACAATACCACACACATTTTAGATAGAGATATCTGTGGTTGGTATGGCAGCGTAACCATGAAAATACTCTAAACTTCTTGTGAAAATGTTTTTGCATGATTCCAGGCTTTGAGGGGGGTTGAACTGAGTGGTTTAGAGGCATGAGCAGACTAGTGAAAAGCTTATTTGGCCAATGAAAGGCATCAACTGTCAGTGCTGTGATGATGTATGCCATCACTTAAATCTAAATGTCTAAAAATCTAATATATAATTTTCTCTATCTCCATCTTCCTCCTTTGACCACAAGAGGATCTTCCCCTTTGTACTGGCCATGGTGGGGAACGGCAGCATCAGCTACGACC
>CABFOQ010037319.1:0-11434 GCA_900660455.1 Gephyroberyx darwinii | reverse complement strand
GGATGTATTTGGGTTTTTCTATTCCAGTCCCACAAGGCTTAGACCAATATATCGGTTTGCTGATATATTGGACCAACATTGGCCTTTCATTAAAAATCAGATTTATTTTATTGTATAGTTGATCAATACTACACTGGCTGTCTATGAGAAGAATTAAACCTGGGCATGAAAAGATATTGACGATCAGCACAAAATATTGCCCATCAGCAACTACAATCCAAAAATATTGGTATGGCGTATCGGCTGAGCCCTAGCCACAGCCAGGTTTTGGCATGCCCTGATCTGTGTGTCCGTGGCAGAAGTCATCCAAGCTGTCGAGGATCTCGTCCGGGGAGGAGGACCTGGAGAAGGATGGGAAGGACGACGACCAGAAGAGCGGCTCTGAGGGAGGAGACCCCGACAATGACATCATCCAGAACACCACCGACAACAAGGTGGGCTCCAGTGACCCAGATCACTGCTGCTGACTTATTCGTTCTGCATTGCAATAACATTTGTTGTAATTGTTTGCTCTTTGGTTGATTTAGTTTGTGTTTGTGTTTCCTGCAGAACCAGCTGCTCAGAGAAGAACATTAAGTGCAGAGGGACCGGAGGGGAAGTCATTCGTTGTAGCTGTGATGTTGGAAAGGTGAAAGTACATCTTGATTTCTCATCAGCACCGTCTGCAGGCCGCCACTGTCATCACCCCACATCTTGCTTGTCTTACTGCAAGGGATGCACCCATACTGATACTGTTGATGGATATGAGGCCAGTGGCAGGATCAGCCTGGGCATTATATCAGAGAATGTCTCCAGTACTAAAGTCTCATATCAAGACCCGGCTGTAACAAGTCAGACTTCAAAGCAAATCAGCTTGATAACTGAAATTGATAATTAAAATCATTTTTGTCCATTGACCCCTAACGGTCTACATTTATATCATTCAATAAATGTAAAATATCAGATTTTCACTGAGAAGCTGCACATAGTTAAAGGGGCAGTAAGTAAGGAGACCAGCGACCAGCTCTCTGGCAAGTAACAAACAATCAAGTCATACTTTAAAAAGTCAGTAGTTTACAAACCTTTATAATAAAGTCACAGTCCAGTTCGTCTAGATGCCAGTCGTAACAACATGACAGTTAAAGTGGCATCAAGTAATCTGTGACCTTTATCGACCTCTATCAGTGATCAGTAGGAAGTTCAACAACATTGACAGAACTTGTCTCCTCTGTTGCTATCTTGGTAACTTTTCTTCATCACCTGGTGAAGTACACTGGTATCGATCAACAACCCTCTCAGCCTCCTGCAGATATATTATGGACATTTACTACCTTACTTATTGCCCCTTTAATCATGTTTGTCCAGGGTCCCCTAGTGCTCTAATTCTATGTATTGCTTGGTAGTATGAGATCGGTGCATCCCTACCCTGTACACATGAAATCATTTACAGTATCTATCACGTTACCACACTACTCTCTCTCGGTTTAGGCCAGCTGCAACAGTGCGCGTGTATGTGTGTGTGTGTGTGTGTGTGTTTGGGGGGTGGGGGGGTGAGACATCGTCCCAACACTTCATAACCAAACATAAATGTAAGATAACCATGAGTCGACATTTATACCGGCCCGTTGCCTAGCTATATGAACTGAATCATCCATGATCGCCTGTCACTGTGTACAAACATGTTTGATAAGACCTCCATATACCATATATATAAATATATATATATACTCTCTTACAGTCTATGATATATGTTGGGTATTGCAGTGCACTGATCACTCTAGTTGTAGCTTGAAATTGCTTTTTTTTTTCTTTTTTTTTTACAAGGATAAAAATGGGAGGGACTTGTGGAACATACAGTTACTGTCGAACATCACCCATCACGCTATACGTTACTCTTTCATGTAACCAGAAAAAGACGAATGGAAATACATAGATAAATGTATGAAGTGTTGTGCACAACTGGGTTACACATTGTAGCTCAATATTAACTCTCTATCTGTATATTTTACTTCTGTTGTAGAATATAGGACCACTATTCTACTTGGACTGCTCTAGGTTCTGTGTATCTGTGGAATAGGTCACTGTATATTTCAAAGCTTTTTATAGTGGCATGCTCAACTGTTGTACTCCGAATCCGTTCTTTTATGGAGGTGTTTTGAAGGTGAAGGTGGCCCTTGGTTTGAAATCAGATATTTGACGATACGTGGTGCACTTTGGGGAGGGGGGGGTACACAATCTGTTTTTTTCTGTTACCTTGGTTTATCATCCAAACATAAAAGTAAACTGTACCGGATGACCTTTAAAGGGATACCAAGAGGTGTGAAGATGGGTTGCACCTGAAATATTGTGGACACTAGACGATGTGATGATGCCTTTTGAAATTGCCAAATTTTATGATGACCCCTGTGAGCGTTGATGTATTGAAGATGACACCACACTCGGTCTTCAACGCTGTGCCAGTCGCCTTTATTTTGCTTCCACGTCTACATGAAATATAGGCCTATTTATTTTTCGACAAGTTAGATTAAGACACTGTCTACATGTGAACTCATGCATTTTTCTTTTATTTCCCTAACTTCAGATCTTTGTTATGCTCGTATTTGAAACATGTTTTACATTTTCAAAGTTTGTAGTTCACTGTAAACTGTTTTTGCTGTTTATGGACAAGACTTTTACAAAATAAACTCATTGGAATGCATTCAATGTTGTTACTGATGGTTGGAAAAGTTGAAGAACACGTCTTATAACAGCACTTTAGGTCCTCTGTACTTGCAAGGCAAAAAATGTTTTATGAGTCATTCAGTGTAAAGCCCTTATAAACTATTATCTTGTGATATCAGTACCAACTGTTCATACAATAACACCTAAAACCAAATGGAATTACCTCACCAATCAACAGGACTCCCAAGCCCAACAACCCGTCATGTCAATGTGACTTTGGAATAGAAATGCATAATGTAAATACACGCAAACAGGAAAGAAGGAGGGGCTGAAATGACATCACTAACCAACAATAACAGCAAACTCTCTCCAGTGAGCCGTCAGACATGTCAATATGGGGAGGGACCTAAATTAAATCACCAAAGTACAGTAACTTCTCTCCTGAATTGCACATCTCAACGCTATTTTGGGATGAATAAAAATAAACAATGAGAATACAGGAAAGGGAGAGGGGCTTAAATAACATCACCAATCAATATGGCACTCTGTTCCGAGTCCAAGGAGCTATCGCTCATGTAAATGTTTGCAGTAGAAATAGATAATCAAAAAGCAATCAGGAGGGGCTTAAATGACATCACCAATCAATAGGATACTCACTACAGAGTCTGGCGAGTAATTACTTTGGGACTAATGACTTTGGGATCAATAGATATAGACAACAAAAGCAGCCGATTAGAGCAGGGCCATAAACCACATCTAATCAACACAAATCCTGAGTCTGACAAGATATCAACGCAACTTTGGGATCAACAGATGTAATCGATTAAACATTCTCAATGCGTATATGGCATCACCAATAGATAGGAAACTCTCTCCTGAGTCTGACGAACCATCACTAATGGCAATGCGAGTTCAGGATCGATCCATATTGATGATCTAAACCAGCACATTTAAAAAAAATCGTTTTGGACAGACGTACACTAGCTGCTGGCTGCAGCCCAGAAAAATAGACCAATATGACGTATTTGTTATGCTGCCTTCAGGTGACGTCGTCAATAACGGAATTGTTACGAGAGTGCACATGAACGACCCAACAAGGTACTAAATATGACTGGGAAAGTGCATATTTACACAACTTTATCATCAATTACATGCTTGATGTGCATTTCCTCCTCTTCATTCTGCTGCTGCAGCATAAAGCAGCTCTGAACCGATTGATTTGTACAATGTAACCGATTACAATAAATAAGAAATAATAGATAACGGGTCCGATTGTTTTTATTTGCGACCAAAAGTACTTGGATGCGCCGACAACGGATATTCAGATTGTACGCACGAGCTAAAGCGGAGCAAAAGCTTGTCTGCGCAGTGCGCGCGCAATGCTGGCCCTCACTAGTATGCGCCCTGGCGCATGCGCAAAGCACAGACGAAATCCGCGCTGAAAAGGAAGGAGTCGCGTTTAGCAGCAACACAACCGAAGCAGTAATTGGATAATAACAATATTAACTCAAACAACGTAATAGTTCCTTTGCTTTCGGTCATCGTGGCAAACCGCAGAGTCGGGAACATGGCTGATAAAGAGGGTAGGTTAACCTAGAACTAGATGGTGGCCCGTTTCTCTGCATGCTGCTTTGTGTGCGCACCACGGCCGGTTTACTGTCATGGTTGTTAGCATGACATGCTAGCTTACTGAGCTAAATGCCATCAGAGGGCTCATTGGTTTTAGCTACCGTGCTAGTGTTGTTTCCTGGCTGGTAGTAGCCCCTGTACGTGCTGTTTTCTCTTGTATGGAGAGAACGTTACGCCAGACTTCATTCAAAAATCTCTCACTTTAAGTTTGCGTTACTTATCGGCAATTGTTCAAACCTGGAAGAACATAAGACCATTTGAATCGTTAGTATCTAACGTTACCGTTCCCGTAGGCGTAACGTCAACGTTACATCCAATACACCAAGCACTTAGTTCAACAAAATTTCAACTTTAAATTTGGTTCGCCTGTTGTTACCACAATTTCCGTGTACTCCGTGGAGGGCGGTGGCAACCAGTGTAAACCATTCTCAATATTGATATTAAAATATAGTGCTGCTTAGTGGGTTAACGTATCTATAACGTTGTACCGATTAAGTTACAGAACACCCTAACGATTTGTAAAACGGTCTTAAATCCTGTTCTCCGGGTATGCACCTTTGCCGACACGCATGGCCGCATTAAATAAACAGATGTTTATTAGTCTTGAGGTTAGGGGCTTTTCAGGCGGTAAGAGGGGTTCCTCTGCTACTCTCACCGTGAAGCGGCCTATGAGCGTAACGTGAAGCGCTACGTGCGTGGTTACCATAGAGACGGCCAGAAGCATCTAGTTGGCGCTTATCCCTCCCAGAGTGCTCCTTTTCCTTCCCGGTATCGCCAAAAATGCACGATAAAGTTTCCTTTTTATTTCCCCATAGATTTGTGTTGTATTGTTACTGTTCATTTGTTTCAATCAGGAAATGAATTAAGTGTCATGCTGTCCCATTTAAAACAATAAAGTCTATATTTCAGACCTAGCTGCTACAGTAGTGTTCAGTTCTGGGAACTAGCTGGGATCAATATCTCCTCCATGACTGAGAAATCATCAAACTCTCACTTCATTGGTCAAGCAAGATCAAGTTCACCAATTGGTCAGTCTTGTGTGTCAACACACCCTAAAAAGGTCAGTCAGATTCAACTTTGGCTGAGCAGGTCGGAGGGCGGGAGTGTGCGTGAGATGAGCACGGGCGTGGCGATTTTCATGCCAGTTTGGTAGCGGCTCAACCACCCGCTCGCCATTTTTGGGCAGCCATCGCTTACAGGGTGAGAAGCCCCTTAGAGAGGCTGGCTTGTGACCCACTGCCAAGGTGTCCTTGAGCAAGGCATTTAACCCCAACTGGTCCAATAGAGCTGCTCAGTGACTAACTGTAGAAGACTATGGTTGTACTGGGCAGCTCCCAGGTGTGTTGCTGGAAAAGGGAAAGTATGCTCAGGTAAATAATGGTGTAAAAAATCAGCTAGGCCCGTCGTAGCTGTGCTGACTAACCTGAAATGTTTAAAAAGGTGATTCCAACTGTGCATTTTTAAGTAAATGGTCCCAATTTAGAAAGCCTATAATAGCTGATACTGTTATTAATAAAACTAACGTAATTGAAATCAGCTGAAACCACAGCTAATCCCATCTTGTCCTGTTACAGTGTATGATGATGCCGTGGAGGAGAGGGTCATCAACGAGGAGTACAAGATCTGGAAAAAAAACACACCTTTCCTCTACGACCTGGTGATGACTCACGCACTGGAGTGGCCCAGCCTCACCGTCCAGTGGCTTCCTGATGTCACCAGGTATCCACATTATGAGAGAAACTTGACTGTACTTTGTGAGAGTCCTTCACTCTGCCACTGGCTTGTCCACTTTAAACACACTGCACAACATCTGTGTGCATGGCTGTGGTGAATGTTTCACTGCTAAGTCAGCAAACAATACATTAGACTGGTTAAACGTCCTTCAGCATAGCCCATGGATACTTCTCTTCCTGTCGCACAACCACTACAGAAAATCTTTATTGGCAAGTTGGCCGTTGCTGGTTGTCGTTACTTTTCACTTCCAATTATCAACATAAGCGTCACATCCAAATATCCTGTATCGGTTGTATCGACGTTGCAGAGTTTTACACCTGCCAGCACTAAAGCGGTATTGCCAAATAGTGAGAAACCAGAAACAGACAGTCTTTTGTTAATATCATAGCACATAACATCCTCTACAATAGTTAATTTCATTACTAGCCTATTTTGTCATCACAAGAATCAAAAATACTACTTCCCCTTTCTTCATGCTTCATCACTAAACTCCTTCTCTAATGTAAAATGAAAATGTCACCCATGTTGTTACGCTCTGCAGGCCGGAGGGGAAGGACTATGCGGTCCACAGGCTGGTTTTGGGGACCCACACATCAGACGAGCAGAACCACCTCGTCATCGCCAGCGTCCAGGTACCAAACGACGACGCCCAGTTTGACGCCTCACACTACGACAGCGAGAAAGGAGGTAAATACACCGGGAGTCGCCCTGCAAGCTTAGACCTCAGTCAAACGTGTAATGGCTCTCAGGTAATTCTTTGAGTTTCCAGTAAGACGGGCAAACTCAACAGTACTGAACAGTAAAGTCGTGAAAGTCTGTCGGTGATCGAGTCACCCTGTGTTTTGTTAGACCTGTTCTTTGCCAGAAACCGTATTTCTCACAGTAATGAAATGTGGAATAGATTTAGCCCTGTTGTGGTTGAGGGAATCGAGGGACACCCACGTCTTGCTCCTGGTGCTGAATCTTTCTTCCTGTCTTCCAGCAGGTATGTTGATCACTCCCACTGTTGTCCTGCCGAGTGCAGGCGAGCTGGAGGCTCTGTGCTCCTTTGGTGTGGCGCTAGAGGTATTTCTTTGTGTGTTTGTAAGGCTGCCGGCGGATTTGAAGGTACAGTTGAAGCCGAAACCTCAATGCCTACAAAAGCCCACCTAGCATACAGACCGAGGCTACTTTTTGTTTATCTCATCCACTGAGTGATGTTTCCACGGTTGGGTGTTTTGTAAATCATGCCCCCAGATGTGCTCACAGGGGTCTGGCTAGAGTAGACATCCACAAGACAAGATTTACCCGCCGTTATCACGCGGCTGGTGTTTCCTACCCTGAATGCACTAAGATCTGATCGTCTTCCCTCCGTAGAGTTTGGCGGCTTTGGTTCAGTCAGCGGGAAAATAGAGATTGAGATCAAGATCAACCACGAGGGCGAGGTGAACCGAGCCCGCTACATGCCCCAGAATCCCTGTATCATCGCCACCAAGACCCCCACCTCTGACGTGCTGGTCTTCGACTACACCAAGCACCCCTCCAAACCAGGTCGGACCGCTGTTCTACACACACACACACACACATTAAACGAATCACGTGTGACAGAGGTGAATTCAATGTGTGTTTCTGTCTTCCAGATCCCAGTGGAGACTGTAGCCCTGACCTGAGGCTGAGGGGCCACCAGAAGGAAGGCTACGGCCTCTCCTGGAACCCCAACCTCAGCGGCAACCTGCTCAGTGCCTCTGATGACCATGTGAGTGACGAGACACAAAACCACGAGGGGTTGTAGGGCCTCGGTTTTCTGGTTTTCCAGTGCAGATAGGAGAAAGCATAAGCTGGGGATGCACTGCATGACTGAAAACACTGAAAACACACGTGGTAAAACATCATCTCTACTAACTGCCGTCGTGGTTTTGAAAATCACTGATCAGTCTCAAAGCGGTGCAGTGTGTTCCCAGCTGAAGACCGCCCTTGGCAGCGGTGAAACACAACAACGCCAACTCTGTTCTCCCCCCTTTCCTTCCTCTCCAGACCATCTGCCTATGGGACATTGGCGCCGGGCCGAAAGAAGGCAAGATTGTGGACGCCAAGACCATCTTCACTGGACACACAGCGGTGGTGGAGGATGTGTCCTGGCATCTGCTCCACGAGTCCCTCTTTGGCTCGGTGGCCGACGACCAGAAACTCATGATGTGAGTGGCGGCTTCAAACCTGCAGCTAGAACCTGTTTTCTGGGCCGACCCGCCGAGTGAAAATCCCTCTCCCCATCTTGTGCATCCCTCGTCTCATGTCCAACACTTGGCTCTGACTCCCCACCTTCTCTTTTATACCAGATGGGACACTCGGTCCAACAACACGTCCAAGCCCAGCCACTCGGTGGACGCTCACACCGCTGAGGTGAACTGTCTGAGCTTCAACCCCTACAGCGAGTTCATCCTGGCCACCGGCTCTGCTGACAAGGTAGAAAAAGAGGAGGAGCAAATCCCCCGATTAGACAGAACGGACCAGAACAGCCGACACTGGCTGATGAAAACCAGCGTCTGTTGCCATCTTGTTAAATGTTTTAACGTAAAGCCTGTCATCTCTGTCTTTCCCTCAGACTGTTGCATTGTGGGATCTCAGGAACCTCAAACTGAAGCTCCACTCGTTTGAGTCCCACAAAGACGAAATCTTCCAGGTAAGAACGTGCAGTACATCAAAGTGAAATATGAAGTTGTGTGTTTTTAGTTTTTAATTTGTTATTTCCCTCTTCTTTTCATGGAAAACCTGTCAAAAATCTGCAGTTAGAAAAAAAGGCTTTCTTCAATATTGTGGCCTTAAAAACAAGTTCAGTTATGATCAATACATCCATCGAAACATTTTTTACAGATAACCAACTTGTTATCCAATATATTAAATAATTACAAAGCTATAAAAATAGCTTTTAAAAAAATATTCAACTAATATGAACAATATATAAATCAAATCAACTTCAACTGAACTGAACTCCATAATAACATTACAAACTACAGAGAATACAATGTGGACATGTATTTAGTTAAAGTGTAAGTTGCTGTAATTGCTAAAGACATCCTCTGGCAGTGTGGATGAAAGTCAGGACTGTTGTGGTTAACTCAGCTACACACCTCTGACTCAGTGAGTCTTCAGTAGTTTCATATGACGTCAGTAAAGATCAGTGTTTAGTGCTGCTGTATTTTTGTCTTCATTTCATGCTAGCGGTTAAATAAGTGTCAGAAATGACTAGAATAAACCAGAGGGCCTCCTTTTTGGCCCCCGGGTTCCCCCTCCTTCCTCCTCCATACCTTTGTGGTTCTTGTCCGGTAGAGACCCAACACTTCAGTATGGATCAGATGCGTCACTCTCCAACTTGATATTTCCAAAGATCAATGAACCAACGTACCCTTCCTTCATCTCTCTTGAAGGACCTCTTCCTCTCTCTCTGATCCAGTTGAAAGCTCTTCCTCTTCTTCTCTGTGGCTCCTCTGTCTGGCTTTTCCCGGCTGGCCCAACCTTTCTGGAGTTTTCCGTTATTCTTAGCGTCGCTCAGATGTAGTCACACATTCCTTTAACTCAGGTGTGACCCAGTTGTTTATTTCTGGCTCCCCCAGCTCCTCGCCCTGTGGAGGTTTTCTCTCCTCCTTCACTTGTTGTTCATTTCTCATCTCCTTCTTCTGTATTTGCTGGGCCTCCTTTTGTCTTTCCCCAGATCAGTTAGTCTTATTATTCTGTCAATATCTTTTGTTTTTTCTTCTTCAGCGGTTCCCAGAGGAGTCTCTCATTCTCAGCTTGTTCTGTTTTTTTCTTTGATATTTCTTTCCTCCCTTTTCATCTTTTCCTTCTCCAGTTGCTTCAGTTGAATGCTGTTTGCACTCGTGTTCAATTTATTTTAACTCTTGGTACATGTTTCTTTGTTCCTGAATTCCTCTCCTCCTCTTGTTAGGTCTATATCCCTTTTCATGATCTCCATTTCTACTCTTTTGAGTTGTTCCATTTTTCTTTCTCCTTGTCTTACCTTTGAATGGTCCTCCACACTTCTCGCCTTCTTACCTTTTCAGATGTCTGGAGTTTCCCTCGGCAGCTCTCCTTCATTTGTTAGTATTTTTTAAATGTGACTGTGACTTGACCACCCCTTTTTTCGTGACGTCAGAGACATCAGAGAGGATAAGCAGATCTGTAGGTTATGTTCAACAGGGTCCCTACATAACATCATACCCCAGCTGCTCCACTTCAGCCAGTAAAGGGGACAAGTGGACATGTAATACAGAAATGACATGCCCCCCGTGGTGTAGAGATGAATTTCTGCATCATCATTCAGAAAAAACGTTCCAACCCATTTTGAGTGATGTGACAAGTTTCTACAATAAATTATTGTTCCATGATGGTGGAAAACCATCATGGAACCATCATTGTTTTGTGCTGCTGAGGGAGTCGAGTGGTTTATTGAACTGCTGGTGTCCTACTGTCTCCTAAACCAGGTACAATGGTCTCCTCACAACGAGACTATCCTGGCCTCCAGCGGCACCGACCGACGCCTCAACGTCTGGGACCTCAGGTAAAAACGACCCGCCGTGGTGGAAAACTGTATTCAGACAGATGATTAAGAAGTTCCCTCGTGTGACCCGAAGGTGTTTTTGATAGAAGAGCAAAAGAGGTGGAAAGTTCATGCTGTGTGCTGTCTCGTCTTCGTTCTCGGTAAAGGGTGGAAGAACTAACCACAATAGATAAGTTCCTAGAAGTGAAACACGTCTGTCATAGATGTCTCAGTTTGATTCGATCCAGAAAGAAGAAGTACCCATCATGTCTAACGTGACTCAGCATATTGGAGTGTAAAGCTGGACGGGTGTAACCCATTTGCTCTTTGCCTGAAACAACTTCCTTGGTTGCTGCAAATATAATAAATACCAACGGAAGTGACTCAAAATATTAAAGTTAATATTTCCTACGACACCCACGTTTGAGAAAACTACATTCACATTATGTAACGGAGGTCCCCTTACACTTCCTTTTTATTTTTCCTTTCCAGTAAAATCGGGGAGGAGCAGTCAGCGGAGGACGCCGAAGACGGCCCACCGGAACTGCTGGTGAGTACATGAAGGTCACTCAACCACTGGCACCCACAGCCCTCAGATCAGTTTCCAAATCCAACGCTGGCTCCGTCACAAGTGTCAGCTGCCGTCGGGTCAGCCCAGTCCCAAACTCACCTCTAGGTCTTACCCCCATGTCGGCTACAGCTACGTGAGCCAAACCCACCACAGTGGGGTCACGACCAAAAGGTCTTGTTCACCACTCCTCAGGATACCGTCTCTCCTGCTCACCCTCTTCCTTTTCCCCTCAGTTCATCCACGGCGGCCACACAGCCAAGATCTCTGACTTCTCCTGGAACCCAAATGAGCCCTGGGTCATCTGCTCGGTGTCTGAGGACAACATCATGCAAGTCTGGCAGATGGTA
>CABFOQ010037318.1:56852-69888 GCA_900660455.1 Gephyroberyx darwinii | reverse complement strand
CACACACACACACACACACACACTCTGCAGTAGGCTATATCAAGGGCTAGGAGTCAGGAGTCAGAACCCAGTTTTAATGATTTTAGAATGGTGCTTGGACACAGACTCAAACTAATACTAAACTACCAGTATTCTGGTCATGTGAAGACCCAGAAGTCCCAGTTATTGCCCCCGCCTTTAGTTTAACAAACACTGGTATCTTCCTCAACAAGTCTTTATCATCCCAGTAGTGTTTACCTAATTGAGCAGCATGGATACAAAGCTTAATTATCCTGCTATCAACAGAGTCGGCTCAGATAACTAGATAACAGCTAGATTTGATAAGATACAGTCACTAACTGTGTAAATTAGTCGGTACTTCTAAGGCTTACAGCCTATAAATGAATTTATGGCAACTTTTCAAACAAAGAAGAAGAAGAAGAAGAAGAAGAAGAAAGAGCAAGTATATAGTACTCTTCTTCACAAAGAAGTTTTGTCAAATAATAATAATGTTTATCTTTATCAAATCAAGGCTACAAAATGGTTAACAACCAAGAAAAATAAAAGTCAACAATGACAAAGATCACTAGGATAAATAAGACAGGATTAGATAAATAAGACAGAAATAAGACAGGTACAAAACAGAAAAAGCCAAATGGATAAAACAATAGGAATAAATACCAGACAAGGCAATAAGGATAAAATAAGTAAAAGCCAAATATCACAGAGAGTTCTTATGATAAAAGTACGCTGTATAAAAGTGATTTAAAAGATGATAGTGACTCTGCCAGCCTGAGTTCCTCAGGCAAGGTGTTCTAAAGTCTGTTGCTGTTGCTTGCCCACTGCCTCAATCTATCGATACAATGGTCTATAATAATAGGAACATGTAAGTATTCAGTAATAGTATTCAGTGTTTCCCTCTGGAATGTTATTCTTGGCAGGGTGGAAAAACCTGTGAAACAGCATTTAGACTCCCAATGAAAAAAAAAAAAATCACTAATGAAACGCTTTTAGGGATGGCAGCTCTTTACAGCATGGTCAATAGTAGAGAAACTGTGGGACAGATTTGTGCCTTTAAATAAATGAAGAATTAAGTTACAAAAAACATTACTGAACAATTAAATAAACAAATACAATTTTAAAAGAAAAGAAAATTAGGTTAGGTTATAGGTTGACAGATTGGCAACCTATAATGCTGCATACCTGCATACCTGCAGTGGACAGCACTGGTTGATAACCAATATGGTTGATAACCAATATTTAATAAAAGGTCAATATTAGCCTGATTTATTGGCAAACCAATAAATCGGTCTAACCCTGCTAGTGCACCATTGCCTTGGCACCATACAATTACCACAATCCTCACAAATCCCAAAAACCTCATGACAGGTCTATAATATAGCCTTGATAGTAACTGATTTTAATCTTGGGAATGAAATCAGATTACAGAAATAAATGAAATAAAATCATTGATTACAAATCTTTTCATGGCTGCCATTGTAGCCAGCACTCCCTTATGAAAAACAACCGTATTGTAATCCTATAATAAATAGGATACAATAACATAGCATAACTCTTAACTTTATGAAATAATAATACTCCATTACAATATTCTAATTATAGGAATGTTATAGTGAAACCACAGGAAATAAAAGAAAATATGAAAAAATATGAATCACACTCAGCACAGTTGACTGTATGAGACCTCAGTAGTTCTAGCAATAAGAGCATCGATGACGAGCACAGAACGTCAGCCAGACAGAGACAGAGACAGAGAGAGAGAGAGAGAGAGAGAGAGAGAGAGAGAGAGAGCAAATCAGCGCCAGCGCGCACACACACACACAGATAGCCAGTCAGGGCCAGCGCACATGCACATGCACATGCACGTACACGCACACACACAAACACAGCGAGACAGAGGCTCGGTCAGGATAATTCAATACAAAACTATTGGACGTTAACTGTGGATGAAGCAAATCACAGGAATGGAACATAAAATAACAGCACCTGCTCATGAGCGACAGGGAAGGATTGTTTACACTGCAGATGTGGACTACACTAGCCCAGGATATTGGAGTTTGCCTCTGGTTTGGTAGAATAACTGAGTTGTCATTGCCTGCTGCTAGCTAACATGGCTAAACTAACTAGATTATACAATAACACTTCCGATTATAACTTTCAAAATAAAAACCCCAGTGACAAAGATACAATTGTTAGTTTTCCAAAAATGCTTTTCATAGCATATGGCCATATCCATATGGGCAAGATGCCATGTATATGAGAGAGAGAGAGAGAGAGAGAGAGAGATGTAGTAGTAAATATAAAGGTGGGTAATATATCAATACACCAATATAAACAGTTATAGTTTAATAATATTATTAATTAGCCTATTGTTTTTTTTCTCCTTAAAAGGTCCTATATTTATATAACTTACCTTGATACAACATACGATGATGTATACTATGAATTTGAGTCAGAAAGATTTATGGTAGTCTAAAAATTAGGGTAAACTCTGTTCTTTAAGTTTAAAGGTGGGTAAAATAAGTTTAGGTGGGCTTACTAATTTACTAATAATACAACCCTGGTTCACTCCATGTTTAATGTAATGTGAGTATTTCGAATCGATTTTTAGTTCTGCACACACCCCGAATACTAAATGCTCTAAATGATCTGACAATGTCTATGCTTTTATTTTGAAGGAAAACTCTCAAGGTTTCTGGTGTGGTCCTGGTTGACTCTGTGTGCTTGACGCAGCTCGCCTCAGCATTCTAAAAGCCAACCGTCGCCTTGTCGAGTCATCGCTTGTCGAGAGCAGTGAGCAGACAGAGCTGCTGTCTGGTGTCTTCAAAACAGGGACTAACGGTGGATTGCAGCGGATTTATTGCAACATTTAACCCACGAGGAGTGAAATAGAGATCGTAAAAGCGGGTTGGAGGTTGATACGGATGAGGAAATTACATCGCTGAGTGAGGTTGTTGCCTTTCGTTGCCGTTGCAGACCCGGACAGAGACAGACACAGACAGAAGTACCGGAGCTACCGCGACACCAGCGAGCGAACCAGGCTTCTCTGCCCAGTGGGAGGTGTCTGTCTGTCGGCTGTGGCTCTCTGCACATACCGCTACCGCGTCCGCAGCTTGCAGCTTTGGGGGATATGGTTGTATGTTTTTGTAAATAGCTTTCACGTCTTTCTTTTTCGGGGATTTCAACAACCAACTGTAGCTTGAACGTGACGCACTATCCTGACATTTGTGCTGTATTTCTGGAGCGGACCCCCACTGCAGAGGAGTTAAGGCTTTTTCATCAAGTTTCTACCCTTCACATTTCTACGGTACAAATAACCCCCACGCCGATGTAAGAGGTAACAGTACAATTTGTATTTTAGTATAAAGCTTTCTTCCTGAAACGTGACTGGGTTGTTTGGTTATCTCTTGGTTATCGCTTGTAGGTAAAGTTAGCTGCATAGCCTCGTTTTCTTGACTGGAGTTCCTCAACAGGCAAGTAGTGATCATGCTGAAAGTACAACGCACGGTTTCGTACTTGCAACTTTGTCTCGAAGCTGATGATGAAGGAAATATAAATGGGAAACTTTAACTCGTTTCTAACCCCTGTCAAAACATGCCAATACACCAATTTCCCATTTGACCGATGTAGAATAACAACCATGCACAATTAACAGTTAAATTATGTTGTACATCAAAAGCCTATTCCCGGGTCTCTTAATTGTTTATGTGTTAATTTTTACGAGATTTCCATTCTTTTCAGTAGGTTTTAATGAGCCGAACTTCCAAATGGAAATTTCCCTTATTTCTCATTAAGTGTTGGCATGGACTATATGAATAATGTGCCGATGTTGTTGATAACAAATCCCATCCTTTATTCTTTAAAAAAAAGGATGGGATTTGTTTTAAAAATACATGTTTATCGTCTATTGGTATCTGTCTGTAATACAGTAATACTCTATAATACTGTATTACATTTGACCCTTTAAATGTGGCCATTCTTGACTATTTATACCTGCATTTACACATTAATAAATGTATCTGTTCAATAAATATAGTTAACATGTATTTACATGTATGTTTTCTTAAGGCCATTAAAAATACACCATTCATATAACATATGGGCAAATATATTCATTTTATAGACTATAAATGGATAAAATTATGGCTGAAATCAAAAATGTAATTGTCTTTGGAAGAAATTTGCTAGTCAGACTAAATACCCAATGAAGATACACCTGTGACTGTATAACAGTTTATTTAAATATCAACACACCTGTGACTACATAATATTTAATGTGTTGCTTAGCAACCACTTCGTTTTACGCCTAATAACATCCATTAGTTGTCCTAAAATCACTGTAAAGCCTTATGCATATCACATGCCAGTGAAGAAGGTGTTTTTGTTTTAAAGAACAAAAAGCTTAATTCATTTTCAGCCCAATGGCCCCAGGGGATAATTAAAGTTTCATCTTATTTTAAACTGCAAACACATTATTTTTCTTTTGATGGCTACCAAACCAAACTACACAGTGCCGGCATAGGTAAGCTAGCTTCAACTAGTGCAACTTTCTTGCTCATATGTCAGGCCACACACGCACACACACACACACACACACACACACACACACACACACACACACACACACACACACACAAAAACATCTTCCTTGTGGACTAGAACTGTATTGTTTCACATATGTAGAAAGTGTGTAACTATAATTAAATTATTTTCTAGGGATGTACATACATGGAATCAACATTGTTGTAAGTAGAGAAACAAAAGAACAAAAAAAGTTTCTAGGAGGAATTTTTTGAGCCTTTGTTTTTGATAGCTTTGTTATGATGCTGTGTAAATAGACATGTGCTTGATCATGGTAGGAGGGTGTGTGTCCCTCACTCGGGACGCAAGTTGTGGCTCTGCTTGCCTCACCTGCAATATCCCACAGACTTTTTATTCTCATGCTTTTTTGTAGGTCTCATTGTAATAACTGATTATGTATGCATTTCTATTGTGTATCTGTACATTTGTATATTATACTACTGATGGTTCAAACAGCACAATGTTGACAGTATTGTAACCCTAGAATGACTGTGAATGAAACTATGAACTGAATAGCATAGAATGGCTAGAATGAACATGTAAAAAACATACATCAAACTCATTGACTTACAGTAATACTGTGGCAGAACACAATTTTTCACTTTGAGAATTCATCTGTTCACATCTTTATAGATGTGCTGTGCATCTTAGATCAGGATAAAGAAACCCATTGTAGCTGTTTTGCAGGTAAATATGTCTTGCTTTTGATACAAATGTTCATTTTTCTATTTCTAATCATGGAATCCCTTTATCTAAATGGCCATAGTACAAGACCTGTGTTCACCAAAGCTACAGTATGTTCACTCCCACTCTCAAACTGCTGTTTCTTTAGAGGATTGCTGTAATGGATTGGTAATAATAACTAACGATCGGTCTGAAAGGATAGAGTGCATCAAATGCAGTTGTTTTGCCTCAAAACTGTCATTACAGCCAGCGCCATGATAGTTCTGTCAACAAAGAAAATCGGTGTCCTACCTAACAAATTATAAATTCCTACTTAAATGACTCAACAGTAAGTTCAAAACAGTCTGTTTTGCTGAACACAAGTTTAATCTTTCAGCCAACAGGAATGTGGTTTGGCTATGTTTGTTGTTTCCCATAGATAAGTCATGATGTTTTGAATATGGCTATGTGCCTTAATGTATGTCTGATATCGATCCCGGTAGAGGTTGCCCTTAGATAGGAGGCAGAGATCAGTTTAGTATTACCAATCCTAAATCCTTGTTTGGTAGATGTAAAAGTGACCTCAGAGTATACAGTAAGTGCTTAAGGGCAACATCACACTAGTTCGTTTTATACCTTACCAAGCCCTCTGTCGTTGATTGCTTACCTGAAACAGTGTTAATGGGCGTACAGTGAAGCAATCTACAGTTTAAAGTTCTCTGAGTGACTTTCTCTACCCACCTTCTTTCTTCAGCCCATAATTAAAACAAAAGAAATAACAGCAACATTAAAAGGATATTTCTGACAGACATTAAAACATCAATTTCTTTATTCTTATGTTTTACAGGTTAGCTCAAATGAAAAAGGGGAGGGGAAGAAAAGCTCACATACCATTAAGATAAAGTCATTGTGTAATGATTAGGTTTACTAGCTGACCCAAGAGCAGATGGGAGACTGGAGGCAGGAATAAGGATAACGATTCTTTACTGATGAGTAAAGACAACAGGTACAAATACAGGTAACAGGGACTAATAATTACTGAACTAGGACTAGACACGAGCGTACTAGTAAGAGTTGCAGCGGCAGAACATATGAAGACAAACTAGCAACTAAATCAAACTTAGAGCAGGGCTTATATACGTACATGCAGAAACAATTATGTGATGGGTCACAGCTGAGGGGAATCAGCATGGAGAGCTCCAATGACACGCCCACAACTCTGCAAGAGAGAGCGAGAGAGAGAAACTAGGAAACAATGGCAGAGTCTGGCCCAGCCATGACACATTGACTCATCGACTTAATAAAGTGTGAGGTTTACATGTCTGTGTTAAATGTGTTGATATTGAGAGGCACAGTGCAGCAGCTGGCATCGGCAGTCCCAGAGAGGCTCACGCGAGGAAGCAGAGTACACAATGTCAGCTGCTGTTAGAACCCAGCCAACAGAAGGATGTTAGAGCAGTCCTGAGATACAGGACTCCAAGCATATCAAACTCTCTATTTGTGACTGGATTTACGACAAACTCTCTGCTGGGAGAAAATGGTGGGGGAAAACGCACAAAATGACAAAAACACTATCAGTAGTTGGAAGATTGGCGTGATTGAAGCTGCAAAAAGAGATTTGCCTCAAATCTAATATAGCCACAACACAAACAGAGGTATACAGTACATTATAATTCATACTAAAGTTTGTTCCACTGCAAGAATTTGTTTGCATTCAGGATGGTTTTGCCAGTAAAAGCTTAATAAATTGAGCTTAAAATGGTTGTATATAGTATTCTGTCTAAAATAGAGGTGTGACTGCTGTACTTGATGTATTTTCAACAGAATGTTAAATGAACAAAAAAGGATATTTACCCCAACAGCAATTTAACTGTAGTTTGTCTCCAGATGAGCATCTAGACCTGTTCTGTTTCTGCGTTGAAGTTACATAGGAGGTAAAGCAGAATTGTTGAATATTTGTCTCTTAACCTCAACCTACACCTCCTTGGCACAGTCCCTAGCCTCGACAGCACCCTGGGAGATTATTACACTCAATGCTAAATTGAAAGAATTTGAGTGGTGGATGTGCAAAGACGTGTTGCCCTACATTAGGGTGTGTGCAAGGTGCAGGGAGCAGGGGGAGAGACTGATGTGGCAGAGCAGAGGGGAGCTGCTGCTGGATTATGTAAAGCACTCCCACGGCCCAGAAGTCACAGCACTTCTATGGAAGCTCAAAGCATCCCAGAGATTCACAGGCTTTGTTAGCAGAAGGCTTAGCCATTCACTCAGTGGTCCTGCTCCCACAAGATACACCCCGCATGGCAGGTTGCTATGGACAACCACTGCCACATCCGCTGCCGGAATGTCTATTTGTCTGCTTGGAGAGGAGGGTGGGCGGAGGGGTGAGGAGAGTGCGAAAAAAAGAGGAATGCAAAGAGGGAAAGGGGTTGCTGGTTCTGATTCAAATTGGCAGTGATTGATCGGACTTGGCCCAGCAAGGCCCAGTACTCCACTCCCAGCTTTTAATGGCCACACAAATAGAGCACTTAACCCTCATTCTCCTCTCATTTAGTCTGCTGACCACTCTTGGTCAACACTCTCACACTCTTCCTCTCACCCTCTCTGGCTCACTCTGTCTTACCCCTTCAACCTTTCCCCTGCCACCTTTGTTCACCTCATCTCGACTCTATGTGTGAGACTTGCTGCTGAGTCAGTTCCAGCCATGACCACCTAAGCCGGACCAACAGATTGCTAGCCCATGCCTACACGGAGGCACTCAGATCTGGGTGCCCACTGCAACACAAGCCAAGGCAGCAGCCTTGAGGAGATGGAAAAGGGGATGAGGGGAAGGTACACAAAGGGGTTGGAGAGTATTTGGGGAAATTTAAATGGGATGCAGATGTAAAGAAAATGCATCCGTTTGAAATACATACAATACAGTACAGTTCAGTTTCCTTAATTGGCTATACTTGGCTATACTCATCAAAATCCTTTGGACAGCAAGCCAACCGCTACAGACATTGTTCCTTTATTCAGCCTGTGCCAAGTGCCATGTGCTGTACAAGGGTCTCTGTGCTGTAACCACACTATATAACAGAATGTGTCCTTGGTCTCTAGGTTTTGAAACAAGACAAGATCTCTGTGGTGGATTCAAGCCAAGGTCAAGCTGGACTCTGGAACTGGCCAATCACAAAGCAATAGTTCCGTGTTTATGATGCGTGCAATAACGAGGTTATGATGACATCATAATAAATAATAACAAGCAAACAGCTGCTGTGGTCTGCACGTCCTTCTGTGTCCCTCCTGCTTCAAATAATGATTAATCAAGATCCTGAAAAAAACTGTTCTGTGTCTCTATATGCAGAATCAATAAATCTCAGCTAAAATGCGAATGTTGCATGCAAGGGTGGATAAATTTGGCTTTTCAGCAACATTAACAGCCCCTTGCCACCACTGTTGTTTTTCTCCCTCTCTCTCACACACATATACACACATACACACAGGCTATTCATAGCGTGTGTTGGCAAATCTTGAAAGATGTCTCTAACACTCTGCCTAATCTGTTCCCTAAGTGATTGCACCCCAATTAAACCATCTCCTGGAGTCTGCTCCCTGCCTTAGGACAATGTACTCCACTATGTCAGTGTCTCTGTGTGACAGACAGACAGTCAGACAGACAGACAGACAGACAGACAGAAAGAAAGAGTCTGACAAAGCTCAAGATCACAGAGAGGGGAGTGTCTGTCAACAGTTATCTGTCCTCTACTGCCCTCCACAGGAGAGTCTGACACGTGTACGTTAGAATAGAGTCAGAGGTCAATAGGTTTCTGAAGAAGGGTAAAGGAGGTTGCTCTTTGCTATGTACTAAAATGCTTGCAGACCATGTATATTCCCTGTTTTCCACCATGGACTTGTGTCTATTCTGTCTTTCGCTACATCATATTCCCCATCTTCTCCTACTTCTTGCAGAAGTGGATGTTTACTCTTCTAGCTGCCCAGGCCTAGATTGCCCTCTGGTGGTAGGCAAGGGTTATTACACCAAAGACCTTCAAACCTAATTAATACAGCCAGGAATTTCCATGCCCTCCATGCTTTATTCACCTGTTGCAAATAACTTTTTATAATCATGTCATCACATATATGCACATACATAAAGAGTTACTCAATGAACAATATTATAAAAAAAAGTATGCCAAGAAGCCATTTACGCCTTTATTGGCAGCAACATCTCCCAACTCCTTTCAAGTTGATTAAGTGTGCAAGTGAAAAAGTACACTAAGTTGTTATTATAGTAGTAGTAGTAGTAGAGTTTGAGTACCACAAGAAACATTCATGACATTTTACTTTTTCATGGATTTTGCTTACGCAACTGCTTACATATGTATGCTATACAAAAAACTACCATAAATGTATGTTAGAAAAGATTAAATAGATCAAACTTAAATCTTACAATGTTCATATAAAACAAAACCGCAAGGGTGCCCAAACTGTTTGACATGGAGGGCTAAAACAAAAGGGCCAAAACATAACAACTTTTCCTACAGGCTTTGATACCAATACCTTCAAGATATTACTCACACTTTATAATTATTTTTATCATTAATATGTATTACTTTCTCATTTGTTTTTGTTTTTTTCTTCTTTTTCTGTTTTTATGAAAAAAGGATCACAAGGCTTATATCAAAGGGGAATAAGGAAAATTTAAGAGGAAACTTAAATCCATGTCTAACCCTGTAAAACAATATGTTGAAATAATACCAAACTACTGTGCTTGATGATGTCACAAACTGATTTCCAGTTTGTGACATCATATGAAGAGCTAATTGGACCACCAATATGTCAGATGTCCTATAAATGGTGCTGTGAGCAAAATGACAGAAGCTTTTCAAGCGTCAAATGTTCTTGCACCAGGAAATCTATAACATGGTCCAATACATCTTTCATGAGGTTTTGGACAGCTGACACTCGGAATTCTTATACACTCATCCACACTTTGTCAGAGTGATGTCATATTGTTGTGATCACAGTTGCAAGTTTGTGACATTGTATCCATGGTTACAACATTTTGGTCACCAATATTACAGATGTCCTGTGTTGTATATTAGTTGTTGCATCAGTGGCCTAATTCATTTTAAAATTTGAGACTGAAAACACTGATTAGATTATGGCAACTGCATATGTCAAACTTACTGATAAACATAACTTAACTGATATAACATGTTATTCTACACAGCTAAAGTGAAAATATGTGTACTGACATGTGCACAGGGTTAGAAATGGATTTACATTTTCCCTATTTTTTTTCCATAGCTCGAAATAAGAGGCTGTCAATCAGAAACCATCGTAGGCCTTGTATAATGAGAAAAGACACAAAGAACAAAAGATCTCATACTGAGAAATAAGAATTCTGAGAGATCTCGTTATGAGAAAAGCAAGCTAATTTGTTTAGCCAAGATGAATACAATACGCTTCCGTACAATCTTGATGCAATTTATGTCATTTTGATTATTTAAGTATTGTTTAATTCTTTACCAACATTACCAGCCAAAAGGAGCGTAAGTCATAGTCCCTGCATTATCTGGAGCAATAAGTGGACTTACACCCTTTTGGCTCCAATCAATGATACAATTTTTCAGTTAAGGCTACAAGGTTTTATGTTTATATTCAAATGTGTTCTACATTTCAGCTTTTTCTTTATATTGCCAAATCGATATCTTCAAGAGCTTTTATTTTATATATAAGTCTTATTTTTGCCCAGAATGAGTCTAAAACTAAGGAACTTTTAGGAAAAGGTAAAGAATCACCCTGGGTCCATTTGTAGACAAATACATTACAATTTATTTGACTTACATGGACAGTCAGCAACACAATCTCATCAGTGTAATGTGACATGTTCATTCTTAATCAGGCACCACCACACACTCTCATCACCACAGCTAGTAACAAAACACCAAACAAGTGAGGACATCAGTATGTCTGTGTATGTGCGCATGGGAGATTACAAGCCACTTACTTTTAAATTGATGAGTCTGATGACAAAATACATCAATGGCTAATTGTCTAAAACAATTGCAGACAATACAGAGCCTGAAATAAATACAAAAGAAAACATCTGAAAGGTCCTCTTCTTTACCTGAGCATTTCCAATAGACTGTCCTATGTCAGTTTAAATCAGCATATTTCCAGGTAGTCTCTACCATCCCACCCACCCACACACACACACCTTACAGTTTCACAGTACTACACTTCAGTTGGACTGCTCTCTCGTATTTAAGGCCACCATGTAGGTGTGACTTCTCTGAACCTGGTCATAGGTGCACAATGTGTATGTTCATGCACATTTGTATTCCAGGGTCCAAAGCTCATAAAGGGGGTGGTTTGTTAAAGGGGTCGTTTAGTGGCAAGTCTCTTGAGGGCTTGGTCTCTCCCCTCATTCCGTCTTCACTCTAGCTCCATACCAACGCTTTTGGATGAGATGAGTTTAACTGCACATTTTCATAGTGATCTCCATTTCCCTAAGACCAGAAACAAACATTCATTTGTAACAAAAAAAACATTTACTCAAAAGCACACACTTGTATTACCATGGTGCAATTTGATTACTTTAAAAGTACAATGATGGTGTGACTCACCTTGGATGCTATGGCTTTGAGTTTGCCCAGAAGGGAAGGCTTTGTGTACACAACGTCATCCTCCATTTCTCCCTCGTTCTCCTCTCCCTCCATCACAGCACAGCTGTCAGCTCCTGGCATCTCACACTCCTTATTGGCAGACATCACCAGCCGGGAGTACTTGTATTCCAGCCTAGCAGAATGACAAGGGATAGAATCAATACTGTTGGAAAACACAGTTTGTCAAAGAGAAAAGGCAGAATGACACTGAAATGAATATTGACAAAAACTAGGACATGATGAAGAAGGAAGGGAGTAGGGAGTGAAGGAAAGAAGGAATAAAAGGAGTAGGGAGGGAAGGAAGGAAGAAAGGGAGAAGGAATGAAGGAAGGAAGTAAGGAAGGCTCTCATCTCCTGTACCTCTTGTTCTTTTTCCAGAAGTAGCAGGTGAGGGAGATGAGCAGCACTGCAGTGAAGGCTACTAGCCCGACACCAAGCCGTATCCAGAAGTCCATACTCTCACATGGCAAGGTGTTCTTCTCAGGCAAGGACACCCCTCCCATACACAGCTTTGGTTCAGTCCACACATACAGCAGGTCCTGAAGACGCACGCACATATTTAAGAGATAGAGCCGATAGGTACCACACACGCACGCGCACGCACACGCACACACACACACACACAGACACAGACACAGACACACAGACACACAGACACACACAGACACACACAGACACACACACACACACACACACCTGGTGTCCTCGCTTGCAGGCTCCCTCTATCTGATGGTAGTCTCTCTCGGTGCACATAGGACACGCCCCTGAGCTCTCCCATAAGAAGTGAAAGGTGCAGCCGTTGCATGTTCCTGCAGGGCACTGACTACAACATCCAAACACAGACTGTCACTACACCAGATCACACACAGGTTTCGTGTGATGCTATGAGACTGACCGAAAGATGGAAGACAGACAATCAGAAAAATAGCGATACAGATGTAGTACCTGGGAACTGAGAGCTCTCCTTTGGTGCTTCTTTCTGGGTTACAGCGAAGTGTGACCACTGTACTCCGACCTGACTCACATGATGAGGTCGCCTCCAAGGAACTTACCAATAAAAACACAGCAAGCATGACAGTACAACATGAGTATTGAATTTCTTTGACTCTAAAAAAAAAAAAAAAAAAAAAAAAAAAAAAAAA
>CABFOQ010037318.1:37965-48720 GCA_900660455.1 Gephyroberyx darwinii | reverse complement strand
TGTGTGTGTGTTTTTCCATTCAGCCAAAACAATTCCATGTTCTGTGTGTTTTACATTGTTGGCTTTTCCTCATACCTGACTTTCTAAAGATATGTGTGGGCAAATGTGTGTGGGTGTAAAGACTGTAGTTGCATGTGTAAGCATAGCTTGTGTGCCAATGTACATGTATGTATGCATGCATGCACGTGTGTTAAGACCAAACCTTAAGGGAATTTTGTACAGTAGTTCTTAGGAAATAACTCAATTTCCTCTCTGGAACTCTCTGTGAAACTCTCTGTGACTTTCATAGGAAACCAAGCAGGAAGAGGGAAACAGAAAAAGTAACAATGCACAACAATGATCCCTGTAAAGCTGTAATTATGTTACCTGTACAGAGGTATGCGGCACGAAGGTACAAATGCCTACAAGCAATTTGCAGGTGAATCTATTTTGTTGTAACAGTAAGACACTGAATGTTTTCATTGTATATGGTAGGAAAAACATATGCATTTTTTTCTATATCACACTAAATGGTCGAAACAGCACCTTATGTTAGCAGTACCTTGTGTTAGCAGTACCTTATGTTAGCAGTACCTTATGTTAGCAGTACCTTATGTTAGCAGTAGAATACCTCCCCAGTCAGTTTGCTCAGTTTGTAAAATGTTTATGTTAGCAAACACTGGGTAGTTCATGAACATTCAGGAACAAAATGCCTCTTCTCCTCTGTCACTGAGTGACCTTTCTGGCAGCTCATTGCTTCACCAATTGTCATCTTAATGAAATCATTAGTAAAGCTGTGTTGTAACCGGGCTGGAATAACCTGTTCTAGGGAGACCACACAATTAAAGTCACCATGAAAAAGACACAAGACAAAGGACATAATACCAGCTACGAATAACTGTGTCAAAGCTCAAGCAGAAAGAATGATCTTCCTTTTCCACATACCCAGTCTTTACAGTGCTTAACGTCAGTGAAAGGCATTGTCTATTTGGGCAGATTTCCCAGGTGCAAGGTTCATCTGTGCATGTGGTGAGGAAAATCTGTATCAATAACCAATTACCTCAGAGGCTGTGCATATAATTATGTAAGGAAAACACGTCCCACATCCCAAATCCCAAATGTGGAGTTAACCAAGCAGGCAGTGGTTACATGACAGTGTTTTGTTATGGGGTTATTAGCCTTTGGCTTTGCACTGTGCTTGGCTGGAGGAGATCCAAACAGGCTCAATCAGTTTGTCATGGCAGGAAATTCCAGGCTACAGATAAGGTACACACATAGAGTCTCCCTCTCATACACACACACATATTGCCAACTTACTGCACTCTGTTCCGCGTACTGGCTCTGGTAGTCCAATGCATACTCCTGGATTCTGGGGAATGGCCACTCTCCACCGTGATCCTGTACTGTCACACTCCGTGTACTGATAGTAGTAGTCAGTCTGCCAAACGCATACAGACACACAAACATCTGCGTAAGAAATCAGTCTCCACGCCAGTCTCAGACCCAAACAAAGAGCAGATGTAGGCCAGGGGCAGGTCAGTAAACATTACACCACAGGAGGCCTCCACCCAGATCAGAGCCCTGAGTCATCTCATTCTGGGTGAGAATGTTTTGCAAATCAGAGTCGACTCCACGAGTAGGGTTACTGCATTAGCAGACAAAACTGAAGTCAACTTCGTCATCGAAATGCCCAAGCTCACAAAACATGCACCCCATTATGTGTCATCTCTCTAGGCACAACCACTCTTCAACCCTGGCTACACAACATTCCATCTCCACGGTGATGGAAGCGGGGGGCCACGGTATGCTGGTGAAACAGGTGGAAGTGTGGAAGTAAGGGCTCTGACGTTTGTGTTTTCATGACTAATAACTACAAGCTGGATAATTGCATGTTAAAGTTGATCCGAGACCTGGGGTGAGGCCATTAGCTTGATAGAGTAAAGAGTTTCTGACCTCCTTTCTGACCATAAAAAAAAATGACTGTGGCCTTATTTAGGACGGTTCTTACTTATGCTGCTTGTACAATCTTGTACAATTCCACTTTTTTCTGGTGTCTGTGGGTCTAGTGACCGACTTCAGTCACACTGATGATAAAGGAGCAGAGATATGAAGCTATGAGTCTGAATCATAAGCAGGTTTTTATCATTATAGACCCCACTCAGTAATATTGTTTCCTATCACAGCACTGGTAAAATGTATACAAATATTTGCTGTGATTCAAGTAAATGAAACCTACAAAAGGATCAGGATTGTATTTCAAACTCTGTAGCACTACTGCCCCCCATGGTTTACCATGACTCAGGGTGATGTATCACTCCCACAGAAGCTGAGGTCAATCGCTGATATGGCAAACACACATTATTCATATAGATCAGCTTTGACGTCATATGCTGTCATCCCAGAGAAGCTGTCTCATGCTGCATATCAAAACTTCTGTCACACATACAGGAATGGTACAGTATAATTGTGAGTTTTACCCAAGAATGATAAACCTTAGTGTTGTTGCACGAGAGCTAAAGCCAGCAGAGTAACTGATGACTATATAGGCCTGAGCTACGCTGATTTCACTGTCCATGAGAAAACAGTGTTTGAGCCAATAGGTTATGAAAATGGAGCTCCACTATCTTGGGTCTGTCCGTGTGACCGTGTTTCCAGCCTGGACTTAGGAGGTGTTGACAGACAGAGGGAAGGAAAGTGCCATGCAGGAAACAGATAACCAAGACAGAGTCTGGGCTCCGAGTGGTGAAGCTCAACATACACCAGACCATATCAGAGGTTAATTCCCCCATCTCCCCATGCTCCACCATGTTGTTAACTTGCTATCATCTGAAAAAAAAAAAGGGGGACGCTGTTAAGGTGCATTGTTGTCCCCCCTCACCCCACCCCACCTGCTGATGTTGGGGGACGGAGGGGATTTCTGTTTTTAAACATTACAATAACCAAGGATCTACCCGGAAATGTGTCATCAATTCTTAATCGTATTTTATATGGTCACTGGATTACCAACTCACTGTCACTGTGTGCAGCCTACCCAACCCGTGCATTTTGCGTCTCCTAATTCAGATGCTTGTTTCAACACTACATCGAAAACAGTGAAAACAAACAGAGAAATAGCAGGATAACACGTAGATTGTAGCATCCCTCACCTCACTGCACTGACGCTGTCCTTTGGCCCCGTCAATCCGTAGGAGCGTGCAGAGGATGAGAGCGCAACTAGCTACAAACCAAGCCGAGGACCGCATTGTAGATCACCGAGCGGAAAAAACGAAACAAATACGATGCAGGAGAAATAATTCTGTCATAAACCCGAGACAGATTATTGCGTGGTCAGATATGAATGCCCACTGCCACTGTTGCGTCTCGGCGCCAGATGAGATTGTAACCCTCCTCACCTGCGATTACATACTGACTGGGCGCTTCACCAGAATCAAGCCAGGCAGAGAAAAACATATCACTTCCGGTCAATCTTTCAAGATAAAACTCCCATTGACGAACGCGTTGCAAGGAGGGATCTGTTTTTGTGCTGAAGTCACCAAATAATATTTTTCAGCCTTAATTTTACCCGCCCACAAGACACTCACTCTTTCATCGAGAAATTCCATGCAATATAATACAATATATTCTTCTTAGTATCTATTTTACAGCTCGAGTTGCTCCGTACTTAGTCTATTATATTTTCAAAAGTGACACATTTCATGCTTATATTTTGAAGGCATGTCTTACTTCTGGTATTATTCTGGCTGTAAGTGACTAGCTCGACGCAGTTGTGCGCCTCTATCCGAAGCTCTCGTGACGTTACCACGAAGATATTTTTTAACGTGCCTATTCACAATAAATGAAAAACATCAAATACACAAAATGCATTATTTTACTGGCTGTTGCAATGTATTTATTGGAAATATTATAAAAGTATATGCTGAAATGCATACATATATTCACACACGCACATCGATGTCATTACTTTAATGTTGCGGATCTGTTTACTGAATGATATCGTTGAAATAATTTGTATTTTGAATTGCACTTGAAATGTTTCATCTTTTAAAATAGCTTTAGTACTGTTGGATACAGGGTATTTTTGACCATTGTAGGTCCTATCGCTGGCCGCCAGAGGGAAGCCAAACTATGCCTTAGTCGCTAAGGCTGTCCATAGGTTCATTCAGCTGATCAGGTCATGTAGAGTAGAAAGGGTTATATATCTGCTTATGTGGGCTATAATGATAGCGTCCAGATTGGATTTTGTATTGTCTGACACACTCTAACCCTAACCCAAATGACCAGATGGAGGATAGAAGGGTGGCATGCTGACTAGACCTGGGTTCAAGTCTGAATACCAACTAGCTGTGCTGTTCCCTGCACTTTGGCCTCCTTATGGAGGAGGGCATGTGAAAAGATGAATTTCTCCTTTAGGGTTCAATAGAGTTGGACAAAAAAGGTCAGTCAGTCTTCTGCTCCATGGTATGGTGTGTGCTAAAGGGTATCACTAAGCACTTTGGCTTCATACCTAGAACCAGAACTTTGCAATGTATCAGCGTTAGAGAGCAAAACAAGAGTGGCACAAGAACAGCGACCATAAAGACACTTGATGCCCAATATTTTTTGTTGCTGCTCATTATCATTGAAGACACACCAGCATTCATCAAAACAATATTTAGATATACCTATGCACTACCTTTAGTAAACACTAATTCACATAATATTGCATTTTGTGTCAAAGTAAATAGACATCAGGACCGCTGCAGATTGTACTTGAAACCAAAAGGGCTTTTGTAATACACCTTCTAGAAAAAGTTACTTTCCTTGCACTACTGCTACTGTTAATTCAAGCCATTTACTGCACCAATGTGTTGTTTCGCTATGGTCAATGAAAGTCCTATGGAAAGATTGGGTGCATATTTAATGGCTGCCAGGGAGGCTATAGGCAAAATCTTCAAGGCCCTATTAATGTTCGTTATAACCTTCTTCAGGTGTCTGTAAAATGTATTAGTGTCTTTACAAAAGTCCACAGTTCCTTAAAAATAGCACCTTTTACCATTCTCCTACTTGGAAGCTAAAATTACTGTTGAGGTGCTTATACACAAAGTAAATGGTTTTATCTTTAGCTTAATAGCCTCTTCATCTGCCAACATGCAATTAATGTCAATTAGATTGATATATTAGATATTAATGTGTATATATGAAAACGTTTTGCCAAATACCCTTGTACCTACAGTGTCCCTCTAAGCCTCTGGGTGTGAACTATATCTCCGTTTACATTCCCAATTAAAAGAGCTCATGCATGATTCATCATCACACCTTTGTTCAATTTGTCAATATGTGCTACACCCACAACACAAAGCTGTTTAAACAAGCGAGTGTGTAAGAGAGAGAGAGAGCACAAAAAATATTTATGGCTCTTTGTATTTTTATTCATAGCAGGACTTGTGTGCACAGTGTCTCATATATAAGGAGGTATATAGGGAAACAATCCAAACCTGAGTACATAGCCCAAATACCAATGGGATGCTCTGTTTCTGTCCTTCTCAGAGTCGTTACTAGGCATTTTAACCCCTCGTGAAAAATTCATATCCGCTGTCAGAATAGACTTGATGAAGAATGATAAAAGTCTACTTCATGTGATTGTATGAAAATTTAAGTAGCAGTCACCCAAGAGAAGTTGACCCTGGTTTCTCCTGTCTCACTCATTCTGTGGGGGGGATGCCAAGAAGCTCTCTTTCTCGCTCTGTCTCTCTCTCTCTCTCTTTTTTCACACTCTCTCTCCCCCCCTTTCTCTTTCTCACCTGAGGCCTATCACTTACCTGTAACTTGACCTCTCATATTAAACCATCTGTAACACCCCACTGACCTTTATATTCTGGCAACTGGTTTGTGATCAGATGAGTTCATTACTTAATAGTAGTGTAGTGATGGCCACATGTAATAGTAGCTGACCCTGAATCAGATGGTAACCAGAGCCCTGCTGATCCAGTATAGGCTAACCCCAGTATCCAAACTCACAACAGACAAGGGACTACCTGTTCAAGTAATGAGACACCCAGCTCCCGACACACTGCCACCAACACACACACACACACACACACATACCCCTTGAGACACTCATACACATGCAGGTTGTCAGGCAGGCAAACAGAGGACTATGAAGGGCTGAGGAGAGAGTGAACCCCACCTGTGTGCCACCACAGAGAGAGGAGTTGAACCCAGTCCTAACTAACCTGGCTGGGGAGCTGTGATCTGAGACATCGAGAGATGATGTGATGACAGACCCACCTACTGACCTACTGACCAAGGGGCCGATGGCCAACGGACCGACAGACCGACGGACCGACATTTGAGGCTGGGATTCCACTTTTCTGACACCATGGACCCAACAATCCAGCTACTACTATACACATGACTAAGTAATGGTTCTGTGACATAACAAGAACACCCATCCTGAAATGGACAGCTATTGAAGATATCCTTGCTTGTGATGAATGAAGTTTATTGGCATGGAGCAAAATGAATGTCCTCACTGGATAAAGAGACATTTTTACTTCATATGGTGCTTCGCGTGTGCTTGATCTGTGCATCTGTAGTGCAGAAACTTTCCGAGTATTCGCTATTGTCCCACTCATAGGACACAATTATACTATGGCTAGTCCCCAGTCTCCACTGTTTAATGATGTTTAAGGAACCACTCCAGACCAACTGTTGGATGTTGGCCCACATTCTGGGAAACTCTTAATCCACCTGATGCCGGTAGAATTAGGATTTGTTTTACTTTCTCTCTTGGTAATTGCTCATTCCGCCAGCATGCACGGACTACCCTGTTCAGCGCTGCGCCACTGTTTTGGAAATCCATCTGATGTCCCCACTGACCCCACACCCTCGCAGGAGCCAAACAACTCCAGATGCAGCAGAACTGACCATGGACTTCCAGGAGCTGACCCAGTAATTTCCCAGCCAAAACCTCAATCAGGCAGCCTAGCAGAGCAGCATAGGCAGTACCAGGGAACTGTCAGCTGTATCTCCACCCAGTCCACCAGAACCAGAAATCTGAATGGTACCAACTCAAACTCTCACCTGCAGGACACAGGAGATGACCCGTGCTTTGAGTCACCTCCAGCCTGCCGTAGTCTCTCCCAAAGTTCAGAGGATGATGGCCTGGAGTTTAGTCCTGAGCTGGGGCCCAAGTACCCCCACATCCCCAGGCCCTCTATTATTATCAGACAGGTAAGACAGGTAAGCTTACAAGGTAAGCAGGCTGGGCCAGTAGGACCAGATAAATATGATGACCAGAGATAAAACCTGTGTTTCTCACAATCACTATATATTTCACACAATCACATTTTGAGAAAAGAATGTTAAATAATGTAATGTTCAATAAATCAAAACTACAACTATGTAATAAATTACTATAAATAATAAAATAGCAATAAAATACTATTTTCTAATCAATCTTTAATCAACTGATGACTTCAAAAATAATCAATATACTAATTCATTATTATGACAGCAATCATTTTTTCATAAGATAAATGGAAAATATCTCATTTTGGAGTGAAACTCTTCATTTTTAATTATTAAATGTGTTTGATGCTTTTCACATGAGAACTACCCAAGTTGACTGGGGATTTGATGTAATACATTAAATCACCACAGGGGGGGTGTAGAACCAAAACAAAATGATTTACTATACATCGAGTATAGGCTTTGATTATAGGACTAACTGTCTCTCTCAGTATTTAATTCAGCCAGTTCTCAACAGACCATGGCTGGATCCTCTCATCATTTAGGTCTTAAAATCAAAGCACACCTGTGTACAATCACACCCCCTTTTTTGTGGTCATCAATCTCACTGACTGTGGATAGAGTGTCAGTAACTATGTGTCCTGAGCTCCTGTTCAACATGATCTGTGATCTGTGTTCCTTGATCTCTCTACAGAATCTAGAATCCTGTGTGTGTCTTTGTGCGTGCATGTGTGCATGCGTGCGTGTGTGCGTATGTGCGTGCGTGTGTGCGTGTGTGTGTGTGCATGAGTGTGTGCTTGTACTTTGTGTCTTTTAAGTGTGGTGGCTTATCAGTCCTGAGCAACAGTTCTTTTACACAAGATTAATACAGAGAAAAAAATAGCTTCCTTCCTCGTTCCAAGAAGAGGATGACATTATGCACGTCACGCCTTCAGGCTAATCAATAACTCTGATCACCAGTGGAAACTGCAGGAGAATGTGAAGGAGGGAGGGGCCAGGTTGTCATAGGAATGCTGAAATGCACAATGTTTAGTATTTAATCCAAAGGGAGACATCTCATCTACAGATCTTCAGGCACCTGTGGTTGACCATTTCAGGCCAGAGGACTTGTTGGTATATTTTGAAATATAGTCTAGAGATGTGCCATTTTGTTTGTTTTAAGGTATTGAGAAGCTATTCTACGATATCATGGTTGATGTATGGTGGTAGTCTAATGGCAACAGATTCAAGCTTGTGATGAGAAGTTTGAATCCTAAGACTGGTGAAAACATTGGTGCTGACCCCCAAGACAACTGCAGTGGAGCTGCTCAGTGGCCAACAGTACAACACTGTGGTTGTACTGAGACAACTCCCAGATGTAAGATTGTGAATGTGTGTAGCTTTCCCTTCCCCCGCCACTGCTCCCCCGGGCCATTACTGTAAAACAGAACGTGTTCTTACTAACTTCCCTGATTCAACAGGGGTTTGAATGCCCATTTTGAGCTTTCCGTGAAAACAGGAAAGAAGTTTCAAGTTTGTAAATAAGAATCACACGTAATATCCTCAAATGCTTCCTCATTGAACTATGAGCTACACAGTGAGTTAAGTGTGAGTGATTGAGAGTGATCTGAGCATGTGCATTGACCCTTGTTGCATGTGCATTCCACCTTCTTGTCAGCTGACCAAATTACAAAGCTTGAAGGTCTTATGATAGCTGCCCTCAAAGCACAAATTAATGCCCCCTTTCTGTCAAAGAGCTCAAGGGATTTAATGTTGACATACCCATACTGGCAATTAATGGCCTATTGGTTGACATCATTGTAAAAGAGGCATTATGGAAGGGAGTGTATGTCAAGTAAAAAAAATAGTATGAGCATTGTGTGAGCATGACTAACAGTGACTAAGAGCAGTAGTTGTTCAGTTATTTTGTGCCAGTCCAACATATCATCCCACAGTGTTTAATTGTTCTGACTTAATCACTGTTAAGCTCTCCAGCACAACAGATGTAGCTTTGATCTCCAGCGCCCCAGCCTTTATCTGTGTGTGTGTGCATGTGTGTGTCCATATCAGTGTGTGACAGCGCCATTGTCACAGTTTATCTCTCACCCCTCCCTTAGAGGATCTGTTTATAGGCGGCTTGCTTTATCTGAAGCAGAAACTACTGTCATATCTGAGCATTCAGCACAATACACACACTGATACAAAGATCATACGGTACATGAAAGCATCTCCTACTATTCCCAATCACACACACATTCTTCACATACACTCTCTTTCTCTCTCTCTCTCTCTCTCTCACATACACACACACACGCGTGCGCGCACACACACACACAGAAGGAAAACATTCCTCAACACTGTTATTAAGCAAATGGAGGGGTTGGTCTGAACAGGACAACAGAGAGCAAAGGACATGAACAGTCTCTATAGAACAATCAGTAATTACCCTCCTAACAGCTCCAACATTGAGTTCAACCTCAACCATCTAAGGTTGTTGATTCAAAACCTTTTTCTATATAAACATAAGACAAGAATTTATTTTTATGTTGCATACAGTGATTTGGTAGTAAATAAAAAGGTGATAAACTCCAGTCCGTGACGACCACGAGGCCCACAACAACCAGCCGCAGTATTAAGACAGGATTTTCATGTAACATATACATATGCCTCATATTATTCAATATAATGCATGCCACCATTCAACATCATAAAGATCTATTTGGCTTGAAAAGGCAGGAACAACACTATTTCACAAATAAAAAGGTAGATAAACTGAGCTTAGGTGAGTTTTACCCTCTACTATATCGCTGATTAAAGGCCTTAATAACAGCTTGTATATAATAGCATGTATTTTTGAATGAATCCACATTACAATGGTATTAACAAGCCTATTGTCCCACAATGTGATTTTTTTAGGGGTTTTTTTAATCTCAAAAATGATCGTCTGTACTGAGCGCACTGGTTTTACCTTTTATTATCCTGCCATTAAGTCGCACTTCATTCAGTGTCATGCAGCCTGTGCTTATTGACCTGTGACTGGACGTGTCCATTAGATTAATGTGTTTGTTATTCAGTGATGACTTTCCAGTGACTGACAGTATCCTTTTGTGTTCCCTTCCCGTTGTTCCCATCAGGAATTCCAGGAAATGGCATCTGACAGTTCAGACTATAGAGGGACAGAGGATGGAGGGTTATCAGGTATGGAAAACAACGCAAGCTTCCTCCTCTATTCTTGCACGCTGGAGTTGTTGGGCACAGATTTGAAATGGAAAAGTCTTGGTTCAAGCTGTCCTCCGCTGATGGAAAAACAACTTGCATTTTATGTGGAGAGAGAAAAATATTTGTGGAGAATACAAACAGAATCGCTCTGTGTGAGAACATGATCAGCTTCACACAGTTCTGCCCACTACTCGTCTCTGACTCCTGGAATGTCATTGTGAAAGAATTCTTGTTTTCCATTACTTTTCTGGTTATGAGTGATTAGGGAGATTTCTCTTTGTGTAAATAATGATGCAGAGGAAAAGACAGCTATTGTCTGTGTGTGTGTGTGTGTGTGTGTCGGAAGAG
>CABFOQ010037318.1:0-10356 GCA_900660455.1 Gephyroberyx darwinii | reverse complement strand
AAAAATAAAAAAAAAAAAAGTAAAAAAAAGAAAAAAAAAAAAAAAAAAAAAGGATTTAGGACTGGGACTAGCAGGAAATTTGTCTTTGAGTTATTATTCCTCAAAGGTAAGTAGACCAACAGTCAGCCAATCTTGCCATAAACATTTCACTGGTTGAAAAAAAAAATCCAGATTTTCCATGACCATAGGAGCCTTGAATAAAGTGAAGGTTACATCAGATGTTATAAATGATGTCTGTGTGAGTGTATTTTGTGCGTGTGTCCATGAACATCTCACCTGGAACCAGCGGTAGCCCTCTTGCCAGGGCAGATGCAGGTATGCTATGAGAAAAGATGCTACAACATGTCTCATGTAGTTGTTCATCCAGCCAGTCAGCCACAGCTGTCTCATGGCTGCGTCCACCAGAGGGTAACCTGTTCTACCACGCTGCCACGCCTTCAGGTGGCCACGCTCACTGCTCCAGCGCAGAGCCTGCAGATATCAATGGATGAAAAACTCTGTAACATTTTGAGAGAGAAAGTCTGTACAGTATATAGAGGGATCTTAAAGGGTAATGGCCTTTCCTACCTTGTATGGAGGTCTGACGGACTCCCAGGGCAAGTCAGGAAATAGTGTTAGTTGCCAGTAGGCCAAATCTCTCCAGGCCAGTTTGCGCTGGAACTTGAGGGGTCTGCAGCACGCCCCTTTGGCATCCCACAGCAACCAGCGGGGGCTGAGCTGACCAAAGTGGAGGTATGGAGACAGACAGCTGGTGTTTGGGGCATCCGCCCTCCCTGATTCTTTCTCATATCTGTACACACCTAAGAAACATGGAAAGAGTCATTATAGATATTATAAATTACTGTTAGATCAATGACACACTTGGACAGAAACAACGCCACAGCATTCTACTAAAAACAGTCTATAGTATGTATACAGCATGTGTGTAAGGTGTCCCACCATCGTGAAGAAAGGCCTCTAGCCGGGCATGAGCTCCTTCCTCACTGAAGTCCCAGGAATTGCGGATGTTTGCTGCCCAGTCAATCTAAATATAAAAAGAAGCAAATGATTCAGTACTTCATGGTCTCATTGTCTCCTTGTCGTATCCAGGCTGTATCTCTGCCCTAGAAGCTGCTCTGCTGTGGTTACTGACCGTGGTGCCATCCTTCCTGCAGGGCATGCGCGCCAGGCCCAGCTTGTCCAAAGTAATGCCCTGAGGCCAGTGGGCGGGAGTGGGTAGAGATACAGGAGGATCTAGGGGAGTACCTAACCCAGAGCCTGGGTTCTGCCTACAGCAGCTCATGAAGTGAGACACTGAACCAATCCCTGGACCAACAGAAGAGAACATATAGTTCACCACAAAAAGACGTTACTGCCAGTATCTAATGAAGAGTTATTAATGCAAGCTCACTAAACCAACTCCAGTCTGTTGTGGCTAACCTCTGAGTCCCACCCCTTCTGTGCTGACAGAGTAAGGGTCTCTGAGACAATAGGAGTGGACCATCCTACATGGTACACCATCTTTCTGCAGAGCAGACACCACTGCTTCATCCCTCTCCTTCAGCCAGGGCTCATAGAGGGCATTAGCCAGCACGGTCCTTGCCCCAGTCTCCTTCACCAGCTCTCTAAGGGTCTGCAGAGATGATCCAAGCTCCTTCCCCTCTCCATCTGTCTTGAGGAAGACAAGATGGCTGCCAATGCGCTCCAAAGACAAACGGAGACAGGACAAAGCTTGATGAAGCCAGTACTTACCTGTCAAAGGAGAGAGATCATGATTGCACAAAGACCAGGAGACTAGCAGATATCATAAATTAGGTCTATGTCAGTGTTACTACTATGGACAGCCATTCTTAAAAGAGCAGTTATGCATGGCACCAATGATGTATTTGAAGAAGTATGATATAGTCACTGGTTCATCTCCCTCAGTTAACTTACAAGCTCCTCCCATAGCCACTGTAACCCCAGGCCCTTCCTCCTCTTCAGGGCTCCAGATGAAGACAGGGATGATCGGTGCGCCCACCTCCAATGAGCCAGTTAGAGCAGGGTTGTCACAGAGTCGCAAATCCCTGCGGAACCACAGCAGCACGGGTGACGGAGCTGAGGGCGTGCAGGACCATCCTACTATCTGCTGGCCGCGGCTCTTACGCCGCTGCCGCCTGTTCTTAGGGCGTTTAGGCTTCTCTGATTGGTCCAAATCTCCCTCCTCTACCATTCGGTTATCTTCTCTAACTGGGTCTTGTTTGGGAGACGAAACACACACATTCTGACTTGTGCGGAGTGTCGCCTTCACGTCTTTTTCAGTGTGCGTATTTTTCTGAAGCTCAGTGTCCCTGGTGGTCTGTGGCAGGCTTAGTGTGACCCAGGGTGCAGTCTGTGGCGAGTCTGTGTTTTGTCTCTTCCTGACACCTGCTGCTGCTAGCTGGGTGTAGCTGGTTCCCTGAGGCTGTGAGACTGAGGTTGGTTGGATGGAGACATCTGCCGACTGATCGGGGCTGTCTCTAGGACCCTGAGGTCGGGACTCTCTGGTGGCAGTGGTCTGCTGCTGGTCTTTGACTTCTAGTAGAGAGAGAGCCAAGGCAATCTCCAGTTCATCATCTTCATCCTGTCATTAATCAATATTGTCAATATTATCATACAAAACCCAGCATAGTTGAGAGTAGGGATGACAAATATCTGCCCATTAGGATGCTGATGTGCTACTACAAGCAGACCTGACAATAAATAACTAAAATAAATAAGTACTCAGTAGTGAGTGTAGTACTTTATGGTACTTTTGTATGTCCTGTGGTATCACTATAATATTCTTCTAACTAGTTTGTCTACCTATACTCCTTGTTATATTGACAATATTTACTTCATGGTATTTTTTGTATTTCCACTGGTATTATTATAGGGGTTTTCTGCCTGTGTGTGTTTTCATGTACCCACTTTTCCTCAGCCTGCCTCACCTATCTACTTTAGTTAGTGGTTTTCTAACTTGCTGCATTCTGTATGGGTAGGTGGAGTAAGGACTAGATAGCTTACTAAGAACAAGAGATTGAGAAAAAGTTGTTATATAAAATATGTATTCATTGGGGGAGAAATTGCTGTCTCTTCCTCTTCTACCATGGATTTCTCCATGTATGCTTGTTGAACGTAGGTGCAAAATGAGGAGTCAAGAATTAAGCTCTTGTCCTTCTGAGGGACTGACACCAAAACCTAACGTTTACTGTTGATGTTTTAGATCGTTGAAAAACTTTCTCCTATCAAACTCCATTGTAGCTGCGCCGGAAATATCTCGACGTGACGTCATGTTGTCTGCTTGGCTAGTTAGGGGCCCAGAAATACCAGGTATGTCTCCAATAGCTATTTTTAAAGCCTTTGGGTGTTGTAGGGTGGCTTATAAAACAGACCATACACAATATAACCACACATAAACACACTCACACACACACCTTAGAGAAGTATTGCAGGTAGATGGAGGTCAGGGTGGAGCATAGGGAGTTGTTCGCCGTGGACAGGGGCCGGATGAGTGGCAGGAACTGCGAGCGCGTGTCCCGGTGTCCCAGGACGGACACGCAAAGCCCAAAGAAACCCTCTGGATCTTCTCGACCCAGCAGCAGCTCCTTCAACATCCTTCTCACCAAGGCTTGGGTATCGTCAGCACCGGCTGCTGGAGACATCTTCCACTGAATGGTGAGGATCGGAGTAAATGGTCCAAACGTGTTTTATAAATAAACTTACAGAATAAATAAACTTAGTACATTTAAAAAATAAAAAAAAATAAGTCGTTAAATATTAACAACAAAAACTGAAAAGTGTGACAAGAGCACGGATGAGTCGTTGCCTCTGCGCCTCCCCCGAGTCTGGTAGTTGAGGATGGGTTGACTTGCCGATTACCAAACAGCTGATTCTGAGTTACACAAGCCATGTGTGAATGTTGTGTAACACAGGTTTGTAATGGGTTCATTTCACCAGTAGGGGGGGCACAAGTCTAATACATATTCATGCAGGTGGGCTAGTGGAACCTATGGGTGTCATAGGACAGAGGTTCCCAAACAGTGGTCCAGAGACCCTCAGGGGTCCTTCAAGGAGGTTACCAGCATAGTAATAGTTTAATCTCACTATTATTTCATCCATTTGAAGTTAGGATGGTGAGAGAATGATATAGAAATGTCTGTTTTCACTCTCCACGCTGTTACCTACAGTATTAGTTGTTGTCCAGTTTTCTACCAAAGCATATCTAACAATAGAAATCTTCTCAGCTGGGGGTCCTTCAAACAAAATCTCATCAAATAGGAGTCTGTGGCCCAATGTGTATTTATTTTTTGGATCGGTCTTGATATGAAAACGTTGGGGAACTCCTGCCATAAGATGTTGATTGTGTACATTTTTTATTCAGTATTCATCTTGGCAGGGATGTTGTCCCTTTTCAAGTGAGATCAAAAAACAAAGGCAGAAGATAATGTGCACAGCAGTGAATTTTTAATCATGAACTGTAATCATGCTGTAGACGGGTTCCAAGTAATAGATTTTTTTAATGACACCCTGCATGTGCTTTTGAATCCACACAGCAGGGAACAATGGAGCAAATGGCAGTTATGGACCAAACTCCAAATGACGTGCAGTAGATAAGCTCAATTCATAATACTATACTCCACAATTTAGCGAAGGTCTTACTTTGTTTACGCTTAAATATACTCCGGTATCCATCTAAAGTATGAACCGATGCATCACACACAATGACATACAATTTCAATTATACAGGCTTTTTTCTGAAAAGTAGTCTTGCGTATATGAGGGGATGATGTGATGAGAGCTGTGGTATGTGGAAAGAGAGAGACAGAGAGAGAGAGAGAGAGAAAGAGAGAGAGAGAGAGAGAATCAATAGTGTTTAGACAGAGAAGTGGAGTCTAAGTGTGTGATCAATAGAGAGCAGAGAGGAGAGATTAGCTGCTTTTCTCTCTCAAACTAACACTGACAAATTGGTGAATTGGTGTATCGGCCCTTGGGCTAAACGGATTGACCTGCTGTTTCCATGTTCTACCGTGTACTGTCAATAAAGATCTGTGTTCACTGTGGCTCTCAATGAAGAGTGTGAATGAAGCACAGAAAGACAGAAAAAGGAAAAGGAAGGAAGGGAAATGGAGAAGTAGAAGGGGGCAGTGCAAGGTGCAGCTCAGGTGCCCGTTCATTCTAACAAAATGTCCACACCCCTGTCTCATTAACACATACGTGCACTCACATGCGCATCCTCACGCACACGGTTATAAAACCATAATAACGTCTCTAGGAAAATTAATGGAAAGACAGATTAAAAACTAAGTGAGGAGAAACGGGCCACTGGTGTAGCTATTTGCAACTCATAAATCATTCTGACACACCCACGCACATGTAGACACACGCATAGACACACGCGTACACACACACACACACACACACACACACACACACATACGCACACGTACTGTAATTAACCACAGGCTATTTACTCTCTCCTGCTGTAAATTAGACATGCAGACACAGTTATTACATTAGGGGGATCTGCCATGCAGAATACTAACAGGAAGAGGAGGGGAGACTCGTATGCACAACAACCCCCTCATACAAACACAAACACAAACACACACACAGACACACACAAGAAAGAGGGTATGGAAGAATCATAGACTGACGGGAGTGAAAATGAAGCTGCAGCACAGAGAATAGGGGCCCCCAGCTCTTTGTTCCCTGCTGCATTTCATTATCTGAAACGCCAGCTAACACACACGACACACACACACACACACACATACGCACCTCCCCCTTCCCTAAAGCTGTCTGCCTCCACTCCAAGCACACAGCAGAAAAAGAGAGGCAAATAGAGACACAATGTCAGTGCCATTCACTGGCATCTGAGCTCCGTCACGACCACCATGTCTGCATGGTCATCCTGAGCAGATCAGCCAGTCCTGCAGCTCTGAGTGGAACAGTTCACTTCGACCGGCTCCGGCAGAGAGCACTACCCCATAAATTCTACTTTAAGCAGAACAATAGGAGATGAGGACTTGATTAAAGCAAATATTGATACTCTGTCTTAGGTAGCTTGTCTCCATTTGGTTCATTGAGTGTGTTTTTTCAGACAGTCCATCTCCCTCTGTTTGTGCGCGTGTGTTTGTGTCCCCCTACCCCCCTCGCCCCTCCCTGTCCCTCCGTTTTCCCACGGTGATCGATAGCTCATTACAATCATTGACTGTGGCTCATCAGCACCTGTTAAGGTCTGGAGAGACGGAGAGAAAGTGTGTGTGTGTGTGCGTGTGTGTGTGTGTGTGTGTGTTGTGTGATTGGAGCCTATTGACAGATGGAAAAGGTTGGTCTGGCCAGGAGCAGAGGTGAGGTTTGACATTTTAACTGTTACTGTCTGATTCAGATTCAATGATTGGGGTGCCTAGTTTGTCGCCACTTTACGGTCCATGGTCTCAGGGAACATCTTATTATGCAACTCACGTGGGTACCATGGTTTGTTGCTATGGTGATTGCCAAGGGAGCCAGAGTATTATAGGTGTTTATCCTAGATGGCAACAAGGCTCCTCACCGTCTATCAGGGCACGCTTCAATTTAACACACTGTTTGGATCACACATTAAGATCAACACAGTCATAGAGGGACAAAGAGCGTAGCACAAACACAAACAGAGGCAAGTATGGGCAGATTATTCAGTATTCATATTCCTGGAAGAAAGACCTTGTTCAAACACTCACTTGTTGGTTTAATGCATCACTGCAGGGCTTGTTGTTGGAGAGGACAGGCTGTGAACAGAAAGAAAAGCAAACGGAGAGAGGGAGAGAGGGAGGGAGAGACTATTAGAAACTACAACCCGTGGTTGAAGGGAAGGATAGATGTGTAAAATGGAGCAGACACGAAATAAAAGGGACCACGAGAAATCCCCAATGGATTCATTCACTAGATGTGGGGTGAGAGAAGAGGGGAAATGGTGCAAGAGTGTGAAGGTTTAAGGTAAAAGGATATAAATAGAGTGAATACAATGAGGACTGAAAAGAGAACAAGTCCCCCACGCCATGCATAAATTACACACTCCATTTCCATATTCATTACACGTTGTGTACTAATGAGAGTATTTGCTTAATAGCTCCACCACCACTTGCAGCTTTTGTTTGATATAAGAGATTTTAAACGAGAAAAAAAAACAGGGGAGCGAGGGTCACCTGGGCGAGCCGGGTGAGGTTGATGGCATGCAATAGATTCTGCTGATAATCAGATCAATCGAATTGCTGTACTGTGCACGTGTGAGCAAGCAGAACCCCTGAATGAGGCTCTCGCAGATGTGGACTCAAGTGCACATGATGGGGGGTTGGTAATGGTTAATTAAAACAATACAAGCTTTCTCTAAACTCAGGGCTCTCTTCCTCTTTCTCTCTCCTCTCGTCTCTGTGGAATAAGTAACTGCTGAGCTGCGGTAATTACCTACAGTGCAGTCCACAGAGCATTCCTTCAGGTGCCAACAAAGTCTCCCCAATGACCATGAGGACCGATGATTTGCGGCTCAGATTCGAGAATTACAAAAGTTGCATATATAGCTCAGTGTTGTAACGTTTTATGTGTAATATACACACGCAGCGCTTCGAACAGACAGGGAGGGAGGCAAATGATTCAGAAAGGATGAATGAAATGAGCGGAAAAGAGAGATGGAGATGTAGAGACAGGGGGAAGGGCGATAGAGGGATGAGCTACAAATGAGAGCGATGGCGGTGGAAGGTTGGCACAGTGCCATCCAGTCAGGACTTGAGCAGGGGTGGGCATGGGCATGGGCGCAGGGGCGAGGAGGATAAGAATGGAAGAGGAGCAGAAACAGACCTCCATACTGCTACTCTGGTGCCACCTTGGCACAGGCACAGTGGGGTGGAAAGAACAGGGGAGTAGAGAAAGCGAAGATACAGAAAATATCAGAGGATGGAGATGATAGCGGAGCGTAAAGTGAGGGAAATTCCAGGAGGCAGAGGATGACTCAGATATAGGAGGAAGAGGTGAAGGCAGAATTTGGATGGAAGGATGTTGAAGAGGGAGTTGGAGGATAACATGAGACTGTAAGGTGCATTTCCGTGATGACCATTGATCATAGCAGGAATAATGCCAGCGGAAAAAATCCTGTGTTCTAATCTTTCCTTTCTCTATGCCAGCCGCCGTGTGCCAGCCAGCGGGCGCCATGCCAGCCTGCAGTCATGGCATACCCGAAGCAATCAAAGCGGTCTGCGGAGAACTGTCTTATTTGAAGACAAGGGGACTCACCTCGGAGGATTTGTCGCTAATCACCGTTTGTTTGCTTGGACAAAGCCAAGAAGAGGTGCCCAGGCAACGGTTGCCAGTGACTCTGTGATGGCATCTTTTCAGGGGCGGCAAGGGCACAGGCAGAAAGATGGCACGCTGCCAAACCAACATAACGCACACATTTGCAAACAGAAGCCTCCATACGGTGAGCAGAAGATTTCAGATGCCTTCAATGTTTTTCGGAGATGGCATCCCCTCAAGGGAGAGACCAGAAACAGAGATGGCACCATGCCAAACGCAAACTAACAGGCATTCCCAGGCGCCAACAGATGCTGTACAAAAGATTACTAAATGCGGACACAAAATGGTAGCAGACGGTTGGAACCAGAGCCACGAATGCAACTGTGATGGAAGTATGGGACAAAAACTATTTCCTCTGTGCCAACTCTGCTCGGTGCCAACTGATGCGCAGGAATGAATCAGCTGCCCTTTACAAACACTACGACCAGGGATCGTACCATTCTGTTAGGAAAGGAAGAGTAGATGGAAGAAGAGGAATAACGAGCAAAATGATTAAAGGATATAGAGAAAGAGGAAATGGGGAATTTATGGCTTAACGAAGAACAGTGGGATAGGGTGTACAAGGATGATGAAGAGCCGCTTTCATGTACACACACCAGGGATGTTCTTAAAGGGATATCCCCTCAGACTACTGTCTGTGTTAAAGGGAGGGATGTGTTGGCATCATCTCCAGGGTGTCAGACTGTGTTTCTCTTCTGCCAGTCAGGGAAGGTGCTGCAGTCATCAGGGGCGGGCAACTGTCTGGGCATCTCATCTGCAGCTAATTAACAGCCACACACTAATTCCAGCAGCCGATCATAATTAGCGATTTAATCGCTCGTCAACGCTTTTCTCCCCCCTTAAATCGAGCCTCCTATTTGGACATGTGCGGATAAGCTAAGGAACGCTGGATACCCCCTCCCCTCCTCCTCGTCCTTCTCTCCTTCATCCTTGGCTCCAGACTCCAGTGGGATCTTAATTAAGCCTGGGCTTCATTATGCAAATGGAGTACAATAAACGACAGCAGAGGTGGAGCTGGATCCAGACTGGAACGCAGCAGTGGGAGGGGAGCACTGGAAGTGGAAAATGGAAAGATGTGGAAGGTTACAAAAAACCTATCTCCTCTGTGATGTTACTGTGTTACAATTATGTTGTTGTCAGCGGGGATAAGTCTTTGGTGTACACGCCACTAGCACGTGCCACGTGTGGTGTTAGAACCAGCAGTGCTTGCTGTGATGCTGCATCTCTGCTACCACTGGAAAAACCTCTCCGACATGAGTCTGGACGCACAGAGTTTCTTCTCTCATGAGGAAAATTCATAAGGGAATGGCGACAATGAACCTTAATACCAGCAGTTGGTCGTTGCCGTGGACATGATGAGAGATATTAGAGATAGGGAGAGAGACAGAAACACCGACAGTGGCAGCAGCATAGCAGCTAATGTCATCTCAGTTTAATCATCGCATGGGATCATGGGGTTCATGCAAATTCATTTGCATATCATTAAATGGAGAGAGGTTATTTGGTGCGGGCGACCAAAATGGGATTGGATGGAGGAAGAAAAAAAGGGAAATGGTGGGGGTTCGTTATTAAACAGCAATGTTTTATAGTCTGCCAGCCGATTCATTTAATTTGGGCGTAATTAAAATGTGTCAGACTCAATCAATCATTCCAATAGGGATACTATCAATGTTTCAGTCTGAGAAAACGACTAATCGGTGGATATGCGGCTGTACATTCTCCAATAACAGTCTAAGCACTGTAGTCCACCATGAACTCGACCCATTCACTCTTGTTTTTTCTCATTTATCTGGAGGAGATTATCAAAACATCCATTGTGATTTCAATGTATTGTGTCAAGACATGTCTAATGTCCCTGACAGGTGGTGATACCACTCTGTGTTAGTCAATAAGAGGATAGCTCACTCTGTCTTTTTGACCTTACTACTAAACTGTCAGTGTGTGTGTGTGTGTGTGTGAGTGCGTTTCTCATCTGTATAAGTGATGTAATTAGGCCGTCCTTTCACATGCAGATCAGTTTGACAACATGACAATCACTCTAACACACGCATA